>JAMKCH010007056.1:0-81915 GCA_023653785.1 Ophioderma brevispina
ATTCCGACGTGTCATTGCTCCGAAAGGTTTTTTTCTCCGAACGGTCATTACTCCGAACACACTGTTCTATGGAAGCTCATAATTCCGAAAGGTTTTTGTTCCGAAGGGCCATTAGTCCGAAGTTCATTACTCCGAAAGGTCGTTTCTCCGAAAATAAAGATCATTACTCCGAAAGGTTTTATCTCCGATCGATCATTTCTCCGAAGGGTCATTGCTCCGAAAGATTTTTATTCCGAAGGGTCTTTATTCCGAAAATAAGGGTCATTAATCCGAAAGTTATTTGATCCGAAAGGTTTTTACTCCGAAAGGTCATTACTCCGAAAGGTCGTTTCTCCGAATTTTCGGAGTATCGACCTTTCGGAATAAAAACCTCTCGGAGTAAAAACCTTTTTTTCTCTCATTTACCCTATGAAATCTTAGGGCTAAATTATGTTTGGTTTTGGATGTTACGCGCGAAAACGTGCCCTATTTTGTTCGAACAATATTTAATTTTACATATTAAAATCACGTGTTTTAGGTCTCACATCAAAACGGCTTGAAATATCGGCGCAAAACTCAACAGATGGGGTTTTGGGGTGAATGTCACTCTATCAACAAGATTGATTGAAACGTTATACACTTAAATCGGGTTATTCCCTTTAAAATTCTGAAAAACCATAAATGACCTTTAGGAGTAAAAATCCTATGAAATAATAAATGAGGTTTTTACTCCGAAAGGTTTTTATTCCGAAAGGTCGATATTCCGAAAATTCGGAGAAACGACCTTTCGGAGTAATGACCTTTCGGAGTAAATATCCTATGAAATAAAAAAATAGGTTTTTACTCCGAATGGTTTTTATTCCGAAAGGTCGATATTCCGAAAATTCGGAGAAACGACCTTTCGGAGTAATGACCCTTCGGAATAAAAACCTTTCGGAGCAATGACCCTTTTTTAGATTTCGGAATAATGACCTTTCGGACCAATTGCCTTTCGGATTAATTTACCCATCGGAGAAATAGACTTTCGGAGAAATTGCCATCCGGAGTAAATACCTTTCGGAATAAAGACCTGTCGGAGTAATAACCTTTCGGAACAAAAACCGTTCGGACAAATGACACGTCGGAACATCGACCTGCACCCATGTGGTTATCCCGAAAGGTCGCCTGTTGCTATAATCACTAGCATATCACTAGTTATATTCTCAAGCGAAACTTTTTAGAATACATATACAAAATTAACCAAAGGCCTAAAAGCACGTGAAGAAAGCAACATAATATTAAAATGCACTAACTGTTGAAACATGTTGTTTATTGAGCATGTAGATAGTCATTTCACTTCAATCGTGACCCATCAGCTCTCAGTTTCCGGTGTTTGCGGCAAATTCGTGCGCGGTATGTTTCTACTGCAGTCGTGGTCCGGTATTTTGAGACGTCATCCACCTATTTAGGTGGATGACGGTGAGCGGCAAATGTGGAAGACGTTGACGAAAATATCGTGACCCGTCATGTTTCTACTGAAGGCCGTCACCCGGCATGAGCGGTATTTTCGGTATTACCGCAAATCACTGCTCAGTAGAAACACGCAGTAAGTTTTCTGAATAAAACCACCCGGAGTGGTTTTATTACAAGGTCTTGATTTGGACTTAATTATTTCAGGTGCGAGTTAACACACGTAAAAACATTGCAACCATGCAAAAAATCTGGGTTTAAAAAATTGAGGGTGCACTTTTTTCAAAATGTGCCAGTGTCTCTTTTATTAAGTTCGGCCACTCCTCATAGCTGGAAATACTTGTTACTTGAATGAAGGCATTTCAAAAGTAAAAAATGCCATACCATCAGAAGGTCACACACGTGACCAAAGAATGGTCCAAAACTTTAATAAAATTGGTGACAATAATGCAACCTGCTGAACTCCAGCCTTACACGAGAAGACATTTGTTACGTCTACTGGTGTTCAAACACGATCATATATTTGCATATACATGACTCTTTTATATAACATCATTAGTAATTAACTTGTTTGCAAAGGTACACTGTTAAAAATGTTCCTAATTTTACCAGACTTTACCTTTTGAATTACGGTAAACCCAATTATTCAAAGTCTTCACGCTTTACTACCTATACCTAACATAAAAATTACAATTTGGAAGCATAAAAAATAAAAAACGTGGCTAGAAAATAATCTACACCTTTTTTAAAAATGTATATTTAATAACGCTGACCGTTTTTTAATTTTTTTCCGTAATATTACGTTTTTGTACTTTACTTGTTTTTATTGTAAGACAGTGAACTCTGAAAATCGTTTTACCAATAAAATGTTTAATACGTCGTAAGTACCGTCATTAAAAACATGGCAAGATCTTTCTTGTTTCCTCCCTATCATTTTTTACATAGTTTTGAAAAACTCTGTTAGAGACTCATTTCCTCTTATTTGTTATATTTGGTTTATGTGAAAAAAAAGTAGTTACCCACTATCTTTCTATATATATATATATCTATATATATATATCTATATTCTATTATATATCTCATATCATATTTATTTTTTAGCATGCTATGGATAAGGTTTCGGACTTGTAATCATTAAAGCCTGGTTCGAATCTACCGGTG
Source organism: Ophioderma brevispina (assembly GCA_023653785.1). Taxonomy (NCBI): domain Eukaryota; kingdom Metazoa; phylum Echinodermata; class Ophiuroidea; order Amphilepidida; family Ophiodermatidae; genus Ophioderma; species Ophioderma brevispina. The sequence continues at coordinate 2,590 of JAMKCH010007056.1, forward strand.
AGTCAAAAGATTTACACTCGATTTCAGAAAAATATTAAAAATATTGAACAAGTTTCAGAAATTGGTTTTTTATACACGAAAACAATATCTCATTATATCGACTATCATTGGTAAAAATCGAAAGTTTTTTTTAACCTTTTCGATATGCCATTGGTGTTGGCAATTGACGGAAATCCGCCAAAAACCATATTGGCCACGGTTGTACCATTTCTTCCCGTTCCACAGCAGCAAAAAGCATTGGGGGTTACTGTCCTCTAAATGCTTAAAAACTTTTGTATTTTTTTTCTAAAGTAACCTTCCATACGTCCTGTAACACAACCAGTTTATTGATAATATTTTTTCACAAGAGTTAATTAAATAGTATGGGTAACATGGGTCAGGAGGGGGAAGGGGACGCATTGTCCCCTCCCCCATGGGCCTAACCATGGAAAAAAACTTAAAAGCAGGAAAGTGGAAAAAAGGACAAGCAAAATGGAGTAGAGAAAAGATAGGAAGGGAGAGGAAAAGATTGAGATTCAAAGGGAAAAACATATGGACGTTAGTCCTGTAAGTTTCACATATGGATTCCCCAAAGTACCCCCCATCAGGTTATGAAAGAGTCGGCGGAAGTGGTGTGTCACCCGGCTGCATTGCACAGGATGGGCCTACATATTTGCATTCAGCTTCCTCGAAAAGATATGGTGAAAATTGAACATGTTTTTTAAGTAATGCTTCAAAATTTGGGTGTAAGAGTTCCATGATTGTTCTTGATTTCAGAATAATGACATAGTTTGACATTTTTCCTTGGTGAAAGGTACACAAAGGTATCAAAGCAGCAAAGAATGTCGTGATGTACTTGTGGTAGACTCATCCAAAGTCCATTTTGGGTCAAATTCCCAACAGTGGATTCCGTGGACAGAGTGAAAAAATGGGGTACCTGTCTTTATTTAGCATAACTTCAGCATGCAAAGTTCAACAATCAAATTAAATAAAACTTTCTCTATAGGGAATAATCTGTTTTTTATATTGATAGTTGGTATCTTTGTAAATGTTTTCACTGCTGTAAAAATTCAAACAAACGAGTGTACAAATCTTTTGACTCACCCTGTAAATGTAAGGTACTGTATTAGTTTATCATGATGATGAAGTAGTTGGTGACATTAGAATGTGTACAGTTGCCATATAAACCAAAGTGTATACACTGTTTTAATTTTTTTTATTTCTTCATGGTTTCCGTTTGTTTAATATTTGCCTTTTTTCCTCTCAAAATTTGTTTTGCCTGAAAATATAACTTTTTTACACCCACGTGAAACGAAAATACAACTTTTTGTATGATGCCATAGCTAAACGTGAAATTTGGTCAGAGGTTGTATAGCGTTTTAATTCTTAATATTGTTTTACACAAGTCAAAAACCCAACAATAACGTTGAAGCTGAGATTTTACGGAGCCGTTTTTTTTACGTTCCCCCTGCATAAAAAGCTGCAATGGTTTTTCGTATTTGTACGGTCCCGGTATTTAACAGTTCTGCACGTTGTGAGTTTTTGAATTAGTGCTTTATTATCTGTAACGTTTCTGGCACTCCGCGGGAAAAATGTATCCTGGGATCATGAGAAGCAGACCGAGAAAACTGCTGAGTAAGAGAGTGATTTTGTGAGTGAGTAATGAAGTGCGAGCGAGTCCCAAATATGGTACCAAGGATCTATAACATCTTTTCCCTTGAGGCAAATTCCATACGTTTGGGGTCCTTTAAAAATTATATTATAACTTACGGCGCATGAAATCCAATCCTTTTTCAATATTTCAGCAGCGGTCTCGATAATGGGCATTGAAAATACCAGCTACACATCGGTTTACTTTCTACTCCAAACCACGAAACATGATTTCGAATTTCCATCCCGTGTTGCTCAGCGGTACATGTTAATTCATGCATGTTTATCTGCGTGATATAGGACAAATTAAGATGGGAAAATGGTTTGGAAGACACTACGCATATTCTGTAAAGACTTCGTGTCAGTGTAAAGGTTAGCTATCTCTTCTCGATTCATCGTGCTTGGATTGGACGCTCTGGAAGTAAGCTTACTTCTGTTTCTTAAGAATATTGTCCATTTAATATTACTGCTTTTGTGTTTTTTTTATTTTTATTTAAACCCATTTCTGGATACTCAATACCTCTACCGTCGCCATTGGCATCCAAGGAATCAAAACAATTCAATCTGCCGATAACTCCTTTCCAAACAGAATTTCTCTCTGTTTCTTGGAGAATTTGGTCCAGCCTGTAACAATAGTAAAAAAAACTGTTAAATTAAATAAATTAGCGGAATCTCAGTTCTTAGAGTGCGCTGTTTCATGTTTGCTGTTTTACCTCCATGTCGTCACGAGTCCCTGCAAACAAACATTTGGGCTTTTTGTTATCATCCAATAAAAAACGCTAACACTCTGAGGGCGCTTTGCAGGCGCGAAGCCTCACGGTGGTTTCTGAGGGGCAATTTCCCTCCCGTAGGTGCAAACCTTTCCGATCACAAGCAAAAATTTTCCCGGTCGCAAGGCAAAAGAATCGAAAAAGGGCTGATTTACAATAATATCATTGTTTTATTTCCTGATTTACCCCAAAAAATGTTTCAGAGGGGGCAATTTTGCCCCTTTTGCCCCCACCTGGCTACGCCACTCTGGCGCTAGAGACCTAATTGGGAAACGTTTCATATAGATGCAAATGATGTATTTTACATGATTCCGGCATGCGTAGTATGAATGTTGTGCATTAGGCTTGAACGGAATCAAATGACCAATACCTCTTTTGCATCCTTGGGGACTTCTATATGAAAACGTCCCTATCGTTGGGCCACCCGCAAAAAAGGACATGGTAAAGGGGACGGACCTTGTGTACACAGGAACGGAGTGCCCCTCTCTCTTTCGAAGCGATGTGGGCCAGACTCCACCTATATGTTTGCTGTAGTGGGGATCGCCACACCTCATCTACAGCGAGGCTGTTACCTTCCCAGCATTGAATAATGCCGGACCCATTTATACACCTGTGTAGAGAGAAGTAAGGACGAAACCCATTGACCCCAGCGTGGCTCGAACCCACAAACTTTGGCATGCGGGCCGAGCGCCGATCCACTGGACCACAGTGCCCTCTACACCGGCCAAACTCATGTTCCTCTCGCGGGTTCGAATATTAGCCAATCACTATTGGTGTTCGAGTACGTGGGTTTACCTAACGGAATTAATCTCATTATTACTGTGTTGGGCTTTATTCGCGTAATGGTTGGGCACTTAACCACGTACTCGAGCACCAATGGTGACTGGCTAACTTCAAACCCGAGAGATAACAACGTTATTGGGGTGTAGGCCACCGTGTACGATTGGCCAACGATTGGCACTGTATGTAGAGTAGTCGTACAGCAATGCGCTACATGCAGCTGGGGGTTATTTCACAAAGACTTAAGCGCATAATGGCATAAAAAAAATATTCATACATAATGACAAGGACCCTTACTGAAATCACTTCCAACAAGTTTGAAAAACAATTTGGATGTTTACCATTCTGTAAAAACAGTAAAAACAGCAAAGAGTTTGTGGCAGTTCGTGTGGCAATTTCTGAACAGAAAACCAAGGTGTTGACATCCCTGACAAGAATTTACAATGTATCTACATTTTTGTGACCCAATCAAAAGTATTCAGACCAGGATTCATGCATTGTACTTAAGGCTTTTAGTAAGATATTTATCTGGCAAGTGAAAGATGGATTAGCCGGGATTAGCACATATACAATAGCAATGGTCTGTGAGCTGATGACAGCATGCTTTTCAAGTTTGGTAAATGCTGGCAGTAATGTCAGCATCCTTTTTCCAGAAATTGCCACGAACTGCCACCTCCCCCTCTGGAATTTTTCCTGTTTTTACTGTTTTTACAGAATGTAAACATCCAAATTGTTTTCAAACTTGTGGAAGTGATTTCAGTAAGGGTCCTTTTCATTATGTCTGAATATTTTTTATGCCATTATGTCGCTTTAACGACGCATAGACCCATCCATCTCAAGTCGAACACATAAATAGGGATTACGTAACTAAACCTACGATGAGTCTGCTTTCAAAGGTCTACGACGTGTGGACATTTTTGTGAATCAGGCATGAATCGAGGTAGTGGCAGGGGAGGCCCATATATTTTAATTCGTAGAAAAATTACATTGTAATAAAATGAATTATAATTATGTTCTTATAACTGAACATAATTGTTATGTTTTTTTTACATAAAAATGATAGTGTTCTGTGCGAACACAGGACTTATGTAAATTTTCACACAAACTGTATAAACTTTTTTCTCAGTGTAAAGTACCGTGGGGCTTGATTTGCACAAATCATTTATTACCTTTTCCAAGGCGTCTTTCAGCTCTTCTCGACTTATAGTCCCGCTATCATCATCATCGTTCTCCTTCAACAAACTCAGGAAGTCAGTTAGAGCCTCATACAACTGTTCATGTTTTTCAGCTACCTCTGACATTTTCTCCATCTCTTTCCAACGTTGCCTGACACATAAAATACAATTATTAATGAATTTGGAAAGAATTAAGAATATATTTTAGCATAACGCGAAACAAAATATAGTTGGCAGTTTCGAATGATTTTCAGATTGTTCTGCACTCTAGAACAAGTTTGCTCATGTCGATTCAAAAGTGAACAACCCTCGTCTGTTTAGTGAAATCTTAGTCAAAGTTACGTAAACCGTACACAAGATGTAAGATAATTTTATACTAAGTTCAGTTAAAGCTTACGCTACGATTTTAGGATTTTATTCAAAACATGAACAAATTTGTTCTCTTTAAATCAATCTCTTTACAGTATATTTTCTAATAAATTCCTTGTAACTATCTGAGCACGATGTTGTTTGTAATTTTTCCTGCTTCATGTTGATTGAACCAGTGACCTAATTATTGTCATTTCAAGCAGACTTTTCAACTGACGTTGTGCAAATTTAGCAATGTGACAACTATTGGTAGAATGATTTGTTTTTGGTAGATTAAAACATTCAAACATCTATATAAATCACATTTCTTTAACTGGACCCGTGCTAGGCAATTTCCTGCGCCTCGCACACCAAGGATTTTAGAAGTAAAGAATGGCTGATTGTGACATGCATCCAACACTCTTTTGTGGGCAGACCAGCCGATATCGGGTAACAGTCATTGAAAAGCAGCCTAGAGACGATACATTATGTCTAGAAATCAAAGGAAGGTTCCGGCCACAATTGCCTATGTCTCGCTAGATTTAACATTCAATGTTTCAGCTTCACTGCGCTAAAACAATTAAACCACTGAAGCGAATCTGGGCTAATTCCAGCCCAGGTTCCCAGGTATAAGAGTTAATGTATTGGAATCCAAGATACTGCTGTCTTCGATTATCATGCTCACAAGGGTCAAACCGACTACCGTCAGTCGCGCCACATATTAGAGAGTAAATTTAAAGAACCAGTAGCTTTTCAGCTGTCAGCTCTAAGCTTAAACCTCGCCTCAACGCTTATTTTCCAACCACGTTTTTTTTCTTTTCTTTTAATATCTTTATAAATTTGCAGTATTTTCTTCATTCTATTGCAAGTACTTTACATAGACCTTATTATGAATCAGTTAATAAGCGATATTGAATGCATCCCATACCTTGCTAGTTTTGTGTTGGGAATTGGAGTCGGTTTCTGTATATACTTCTTTGCTCTTTCATTGAGTTGAACTTTAAATATCTCCTGCTCCGCCTCAGAATACTGAATTAAAATAACAAAGACAGAAACAATAATAATGATATATAATAATAATAATAATAACAATAAATAAATAGGGTTATGAATGAGAATTCTATTTTCGAAGTTTGGGGAAGAAGGTTTGAAGATGTTTTTCTATAGCCTGAAGGGTGCTGAATCAGAATTGTTGTGTCCAACCTCTGAAATGTGATGACCTTTGTAAAATAAGGGGGTAAAATTAGTACAGGGGAAATTTGAAATCAAGTCAAATTGTGTTCATTATAAATAACCACGAGTCCGCATCGCTCAGAAACAACTTTTGAGGTAATATAGCTTAATTGCTACAAAGGTGGCGCCATAACAGTATATTTAAGTTTTTAACAGCAATTTAAAATGTAGGTCAAAGGTCATCTAGAGGTCAAATTGAGGTCAATTTGGGTTTTTTTCAATACATTAAAATAATCACTATGTGAAAAACTGTTTTGTTAGGAACGATAGAAATACGACGAAAAATATCTATGTAAATCGTTTATTTTATTATCGGTAAAATTGAACGCTATATGTAAAAAGTGTGTAAATGAATGGCGCTTTTGAAATACAACAGTATGTGAAACACATATATATTGATAAAAGACGAAAACTCATTATAAAATCATTAATTAAGTCACGTCACTTCTTGAAACTTCATGGATTTATAGAACACGATGATCATACACATGCATATCTTATGTACTGATTACCAGAAGAATGCCTATGGTTTTCCTGTTAGGTTCTGTTCCAAATTTGGCGCTTGTGTCCCAAGCTTCAGCAATGTCATTCAGATCTGGTATTCTACTGAGAAGGGTATCGGCTGGTTTCATGGATAAATACCATCCTGAAGACAATAAACACAAGTCAAGACAAAAAAATTGACAAAACAATTGGCAAAATTCTACATTTGAATGTTAGAGGAAAGTGGGAATTAAACTCACCATCATAGACGTGAATAGGATAGTTGCAGACTAGCCCTCCGTCACAAAACAATTCCTGCGCACCATGAAGTGTGTATTTCACTGGTGCAAATACTCCTTTAAAAGAAAATTAAAAATAATTGTACTTCATTCACTCACTCCTTATAAAGGTAAATTTAAATTTAAAAACAAATTAAACATCAAATAGCATTATTTATTGTAAACCCCGAAAAATTGAATACTTCATTTTTTTATTACAAAATTCCCATCCAAAAAAATGCAATAATACAAAAGGTAATAACAAACAAACAAACACACAAAACAAATCTGACAAAAGAGAATGTAAAAAGAAACCTTACTCTCAGATTTTTGAAAGCACCCTGTCTCTTTTATAATTGTACTTGCGGTCATCTCTTTCTCCATTTTCAAGAAGGCCGAGTGTGTTTAAAGTGTAAGAGAGAATAAGCAGAAATCTGTAATTTCATATGTCACAGAACGACAACCTGGAATGTCAGAGAGTAATATGAAGAACCAGAGCTCACTGAGATCATGGAATCCAAACGGAGTGGGCTTTATGCTCCACTCAGAAAGCAAATAGCAAGAGAGAATACCTATTTGGAAGAATAATCAAACTTTGATTACAACAACATGAGCGAACTACGACATACACGGACCATGTAATAGCAGCTACTCTGACGAAGATAAGGGCGTCTTTTTGGAACAACTGACACCAACGATGTCAAAGGCGGCGACAATCTCGTAGTTATGGACAAGTTCAACGGAAACTGGAAAGACAGAGGTCTTCACCTTACCTCGGCCCATACAGTATTCCAAACACGGACTTCAACTATAATGGACAGTTAATACCAGAATTTTCTGCACAACATGTACTATTGGTCACAATACATGGTTGCAACTTAGAACTTGTCAAATAATCAACTGGTACAGATGGAATAACCCAACTCAAGCATCACAGATTGATTTCATCCCGACAAAATACAGAGGTAATATATTTGATTAAAAGCAATAGCAAACATCCATTTTGTTACAGAATATTGACCAGTCAGTCATGATGAAAACTGGGTTGGTACATTTTGTGACCCCATTTTGCCTGACCCGACTTGATAGACCTGTTGCCTTTCATAAGCTACAAAGAGGCTACATGAGGCAGCCCTTTATGAAAACTACCCAATACATATTAGTTTATGCCAATGTAGCCTTTGCAACATTATGTAACAGTCTTCCAACTGTCTTTTCACCAAACAGACTCTGGAACAATGGCCTAATCTTAAACCTATCGACACGGGCCAATTCTGTATACGTTATGGCACATAAGTCAGTGGCTTTAGAGGTGGCGTCCCAATGCTTGCAGGTCATTTGGAGAGCCATTTAAAAAGAATATCAGCAAAGACTTGGCTTGTTTGGACTAATTTTGATGCATTTTTCATACTGATTTTGAATATGCCCTGGAAAATTAATAATTTGACCTTTTTTGAAACAACATTTGACAAATTTTGATCTTTGAGCGACTGGAGTCGCTTGCCCTGTTCAAAGGATTAATGATAATGAACAGGGAACAGGCAAGGTCAACCTACATCGCGATGCTATAAAAACTTTATGCATGTCAAATAGTTCAGATGGATCAAATAAACAACCCCAGGGTGGACACGTAAATAAATATGCTCCATTTTATCATCTATGGAAAGTTGTACCTAATTAAATTCATTGTATTTAATCTTCAAGCTATATCACGCCCACAGAGACTGTGGAGTAGTGTGTAGGTTATGCAGATATCTTCTGGCCTGGCAGCTATTTTATGTAAAGGCAGATAGCGGTCATGTTGATTCTTCGACCAAAGCTCCTCCAACCCCATTTCCTCAAGTTAGTTTTGTGGTAGTAAATACACAATACTATTACGTCAGTTTCATTGGCATAAATAACTACTCGCTTTATGCCTTCTACTTGGGTAGCATAAAATGTATGAAGCAATAGCTTAGCATGCGCTTCCTCAAGTGTGGAATGGAGCTCTTTAACTGGTATTTCACATCCACAGGTTAACTCCGGAGGTCATCAGGTTATGCTTTGGAACACATCATGAAAGTTTCTCTGATTTTATTTTTTATCTTTAAATTGAAAAGAAATTACAATAATTTTTGAATATTATTTTTTGTCATCAATATTCAGGCCTATACTGAGCCTGATCGGTTAGGGCTAGCATCAAGGTGAAACAATATTCAGAGTTTTGTGTTGAAACCTCTTTAGGATTTTCGCTAATATCTCAAGTTACTTGGACCATGGTTTAAAAAGTTACAATATGTGGGAACCCTTGGATAAGGCCATTTTGTGATGGGGTGTTAAAACCAATATCACGGAAGGACATTTTACACTATTCCTAGCATATTACTCTTCAAACTTCTTAAGTTTTGTCTCTAAATTCTAGCTTGAACATTATTCTAAGGAAAACCAAACAAATGTCTGAAAATATTTCTGTCACATGGCTGTTAGCATTTTAATTCAAAATTGTCCCTCTGTACACTTTTCATTACGGACGGACATATTGCATTACTTTTGTATTGGTTGTCACAGAAAGTGCCATGTTTACCAAAACCGACGGAAGTTATTTTGCTATTAATTACCATTTAAATGGTCATTTTGAGATTTTTCTTTCCAATGGTGTTTGGGTGCCTGTACATGAATAACCCAGATTTGGATAAGTAATGAGGTTTTCATATTTTTGTTTCAAATTTAATCATTTTAACTTTCTTAAATGACCAAAAAGATCCCCAAATTTAGGTTTTTGGCTAAAAAAATGCAGAAATGTGTTTAAAAATGTGTTTAAGTACAAAATGACTTTGTCAGGTAATATGCATGCATACAAACTAACATGATATTGATGATATTACTTTTCTAAAGTTTTTAAGATGCTTATTACATCATTTTTTTCCAATTTCCAATGTAAAAGTACAGCAATGTCCGTCTGTTTACGTTGAAAATACCGTCCGTGATGATTTGTTTTACGCCTTTCTCAAACAATAAAGCTGGCCTTGAAATTATATATCCCTAACGTCCCTTAAAGTTCCATGATCCGATCGCTAATAGCCTCGTCACCAGGGACCCCAGATTTTACAGTAAGTGGTCATATTAATTGTTTTCATTTACCCTGTGAAATCTTAGGGCTAAAGGGTGTTTGGTTTGGATGTTATGAGCGAAAGTATGGCCTATTTTGATTGACCAATATTAGTTTTACAGAGTAGTCTATGGTGATTACAAAATCGCTTTTTTAGCTCTCACTTCAAAACAGGTTGAAATATCGGTGCGAAACTTCACAGATGGGGTTTTGAGGTGAAGGCCATTCTATCAAGATGAAAAATGTATAGACTTAGATGGGGTCCTCCCCCTTTAACCTGAGACGAATATTCATCTCAGCCTTAAACTGTATTTAAATACACTTTTGAAAAAAATCACGGAGCGGACCCCTACCTTGGTTTGGGGGAAATTGCCCTTAGAAAAAATAAACTACCTCCTTTTTTTGCGGTGATCTTCAGATTTTCCTCTAGGGATGTTAGGGACATATCTGACACAGAAGCCGACTAAGTTGACTAACTTTTATGGTTGAAAGTATCAGCCAATATCAAGTGGTTTAGATAGAAATGATGAAAGAAAACCAAAAAGTAAAAAAAAACAACTTTTATCTCCTCCGTCTGTGATATTGAACATTTTGTGGATGTTTTAGTAGGAAACCATGGCAACCAAAGTTGAGTAAATTTCAACATACTTGGCATGGCAGTACCCTTCACAATGAAACAAAAACCAATTCACTGCACATCCCTCATTTTTTATTTTTACAGGCTTTCAAACTTTCAAAATTTGTCACATGTCCATCCGTGATCATTCGTGTCCAACCGATCAGGCTTGTCTCAACTTAACTCTCCTTACTGTGGGTTTATATTACACTGTGGGCTTTACTGTACGGTCTCAAAAACCTAATAGCTCTACTTGTTCCATACCTACAGGAACATAGAATGTATATTTAGGATTAATATACATGTCATAAGCTGGTAACATTTGGTGAAATATGATACCAAACATGCTATAAATACTTCATGTGTACCAAATTCCCCAACTCCCCCGCTCCACACCAACCCACTCACCCCACCCCATACACCTGACCCCTACATACTAAATTAGTAGTAAATTATAGTAGATTCAACCCATCGTGTTCCCCTTAGTACTTTTCCGAAGGTATGAGCATTGAATGAGGGGAAATGTGCATGTGTGTGGGAAATAGAATTCCACGCTATACTATAGTTTTTACTATTGGCAAAGATTGAGACATGCAGTCCGATAGCACAGAAATCAATTCTATGTCAATGCCAACCCATTCAAGTCTTCTAACTCCCAAAACAGTCTGACTATCGCATTTACTTCAAGGGTATTCATGCAAACAGGTTCAGTTGAATGTTATTGAATTAGGAGTTGTAGTTTGGATAGAAGGAACACAAAAGTCTTGTATCCGATGAAGCGATGGTAAATAAAATGGCAAGAAAGTTATCTTGTTTCGTTCATGAAACAGTGAATCGGGGCCATCATATTCTGCCTCCTCTCCCAATAATCGACACTGTCCAAAACGTTTCCTCTGGTGGACACGATGGTTAAATCTACTATAGTAGGCATCATCATACTTATGTTATATTCATAACGAATTATCATAATTCGTTGTATCGTTTTCATGCCAACATTACCTGTGGAACAGGGTCTGAAGGGGGAGGGTAAACATGGGACCCTTCCGTAACATCCCCTGTGCAGCTCTTTGGCAAACGTGTCCACCCTAGGAAATTACATATGGTCCATAGAAAGCTACCCTGATAGGGACACGGTTTTTATAGCATGAGATGTCAGTTTGTCAACTCGGGGTTTTCCCCCTGCTTATATAGAATAGGATTCCAGTTGATGTGGGAATAAGCCTCTAATCTTTTATAGGTGAGGTATGAATTGAGGGGAATTAGTATATAAAAAACTTAGTCCGTGTGACATTTGTGGTAATGATGTTGCGCTATAGCCATGATAGCCAACCCTGAGTGGTGGGGCCATTCACAGTCCAATCATAGTCAAAGGCATAAACCATAGACTACTCAAAGGAAAGCGCAAAAACCAACCCAGGAATAGTTTACGTGGAAATCAGGTGGGAAAGGTGACTTTATGTTATAGGAAGATAAAAAGTCTTGCATTGTAACACACAGGTTACTGAGCTTCTAAAATTTATGATTGTTGTAGTTGTAGGCAATGTTAAAAAACCAAATTTTTTAATATTTAAGTTTTGATTTTGGCACATTTAGAATACAAAGTATTGACTGGACGAAGCAACGTAAATTAATTTGTAGTTCGGCCAGACGTAGGTAAGTTTAGGTTCTTTCAATCCGATTTCTTTATATTGCGAAGAAGAAATCAAAGATTTTTGGGTATTTCTGTCCCCTATTTGAGTTAATGGACGAAGTCCAAAACTCAGCCCATAAACTCTACCATCAATGGAATATACATATAGTTACTGCCAGAATTGTTCAGAGCTCGAGGTGGGCAACGCAGAGGACACGTAATTCGCAAATGGGCAGCGTCTATGGGTAGCCTCGTGCACGATTAAACCAATTAGTCAAGGGGGACTATGGAATCCCGTGGGATTCAATGATTTGATTTTTAAAGCAATCACACCTTTTGAGATACCTTAAGATGGTCCAGAGAACAAGAAAGTTTTGATGGAGAATTCCAGGGGTGGCAGTTTGCGGCAATTTCTGGAAAAATAAAAAAAATAAAAAAAATAAAAATATTTTTCAAATCATAACTCGAGTTTTGAATGTGCTAGGAAGCTATTGTATGTTTCAACCCATATGTCGCTTTTGTACTTTTCCGAAGTATGGGCATTGAAAGAGGGGCAGTGAAGAGGGAGAGAATTAAATTTCACGCTTAAATCTATTGAAACATGGAATCCGATACCAGAGAAAAATCAATTCTTGCTTAATGAAAGTATTCAAAGTCAACGTAAAGCGCATTAAAAAAATCTGACTATAGTATTTGCTTCAGTGGTTCAATGTAACAGGGGATATAGTGACCGCACGTGGAATTTTTACTGACTTTGAAAAGCCCGTGGTTTTGGATACGAAGAACACAAAAGTCTTTGCACTCGCCAGGTGATGAAATAAAGTCATAGGAAGGCCAGCTTAATCTTAGCTGTTTATGAACACGGTGAATGGGGCCATATTGTTTTGTGTTTTGTTTTTTTTGCCTCCCTCCAAAACTAATCAGACGGCTTGTCCAAAACTTTTTTTTTGGTTGGACCGATGAGTTGACTCTACTATAGTTTTGGTGCCAAACAATTGGATGTAAACAACTGCAAGTCTCTGGAAAGGATATAGCTAGATTAGAAGAGAGGAACATAAGGACTGCAGATACTTTATTTTTAAAATGGCGCCCATTACCAGTTTATTGTATATTTTCAGCAGTAATTTCAGTGGTCATTTCCATACAAAATTTATTATGGGGCACAGTATCATTTAAAAACTAGTCAAGATGTATCTAAAATGTTTCTGATTTGGTAAGAGTAAAAAAAATGATTCTTTCATCCATATTGTATATTTGTATTTCCAAATTGACAGCCATTATTGACATTATGAAAGTTAATTTTTTTTTTTTGTTTTTTGGGTGTAATTTCTTGCAATATACCGGTAAAGTTATTCCTAGGGCATTTCAGCTAGACCGGAATGCTAGTAGCTCAGATTGGGTCGAGTGGCGACGAGCTGGCAAATATAAATTCTTCATATAACAGTACTAAACATCGGATTAAACTTACCAAGATGTTTTTTTGTAACACGGTCTTCCAAGAGGTGGTTGACACCCCATGCGCTCTGATTTGGTACCAGTGGGAGCTGTGGTCCTCTTCTTTCCATTGAAACCAAAATATGTATGAACAAAACCTAGTATGGCATCACAATGATGATGTCATAAACTATGCAAGTAGGCAAAATTGTCATTTTCACAAAATAAGGCTAAAATCCAAATTTGAATTAATAGGTAGGTATTGATTTTCATGGCGGTTTTCAGTTTAAGGATGACAATTGACTAGTTTGACATGACCTAAAGATGTAGAGTGTATTATTATAATCAGGACTATGGTACCCAGAAAAGTGTACCATAAATTATCCTGAGTGGCAACCCCCCCCCCCCCCCACACACCCCCACACACACTCATGACTTTGTCAGCATACCCTAACGAAATAGTGAAGGTTGCTACCTTACAAGATCAGTGCGCTGAAATACCAAAAAAGAATAAGCAACCAAATTACCTGGAAAGCATTTACGAAAGCTTTGGCGTTTTAAACGCACCGGAGAAAGGTTCACTAGGGGGTAACCAAATCATGGAGGACAAGGGCTATCTAAAACAAGTTTCTTTTCTCGATAACAAAATGCACTGTCACAAATGACATTAGAACAAATTTTCAACCATAATACACCACTGAAGAACTGTAGAGCAGTCTATTTGTATGAGTAGAATTTCAAGTTCCTGTACGGTAGTGTTGAAAACACACCCAAAAAAAATAACTCCCCACCCCTGAAAATTTGTCTGTCAAGGGCAAAAACGATAAAATCGCATTATACATTATGGGATAGAATTGGAAGCGGTGTTTATTTCCGCGTATTTTGACACCTCAGTTGTGGCGATCGATGGAGTATTGTTGGAGTTTTATGCCCACTAGACCGAACCCACCCCAGGATTTAAAATTGCAGTTAAGCCCTATAGAGAAGGGATTTTCATGCAGAGAGAAGAGGACTGAACTGATTATATTCTGTACAGTGGAATTGCATAGGATTTACTTGCAATTTTATATCCTGGAGGGGAGTTTTGGTCAAGTGGAAGTCGATGCAGAGCATCTGGTTGTACAAACATTGAAGAAGAATTTGCCACGACATACCAGGTAGCATTCAAATTTCAGATCGATCTGAATAAGGGGGCATAGAAATTAAGTCAAGAGGCGCTAAATAAAACGCGTGTTAGATTTCACCACGTTAATGAGACTCAAACTTTAAGATAAGGTTGAATCAGCCGCCAGAACACGAATCACCATTTTTTTAATTTTAAAAAGCCTCTTTTGTCTTTAATCTCCCGGGTCAGTCAGCCAGGAAGAAAACGGATGTCTATATTTTCACAACAACTGTTTATCTGTTGCCAACGAGCCCCATAGACCTTTTGAGGAAATTACTTCATGCAGGGAAGAAGAGGATTGTACTGATTTCAATTTGTGACAGTATGATTGGCAATAGGTTTTACCGCAACTTTTTAAAATCATGGGGTGGTGCGGGCAAGTGGGCCATAACTTAACAATACTCGCCACAAATGAGGTGTCAAAAAACGCGTAAATTAAACCACCGCTTCAATTATACCATATTGTATAACAAGATGTATCGTTTGAACTGGACAGACACCATTTCAGGGGGGTGGGGAGTTACTTATTTGGTGTGTTTATTAGAGCTGGATGTAGAGTACTTATTTGGTATGAGTCTTTAACACTGCACTATGTGTGATTTTATTGGTATGATTCCAACAAATATGATTTATCAAGAACAAGTCCACTGTTATAATTTTAATTTGTACGAGTCCTATAGCAGATGTGTCCGCAAAAACAGCACCGGGAGCATATTTAACAAAACTTCTTAAGATTGCCCCTTTGGAGTTGTTTAAATTGTATGAGCCCCACAAATGAATTTATCAAGAAACAAGCTCACCATCAATCCCACTTTGTTTTATTCCTTTGTTTTTTTTTTGTTTTACCACAGGTTAAGGTTCTATCACGGTTGTCATCCTCAGCTGCCAGGATGGGGATTTGGTTAGGTCCACAATTTCTTGCATTCATCGGAATCGATGAAACATCCAGTAAGTTCTGTACAGTTAAGTCCATTATACATTTGCACTAAGGTTGGCATGCACAAAAAACTTGGCTCAATCACACTTCGCCAAATGAATTATTGCATTTGGAGCAGGAGGCAAAAATGTCATCAGTGGCTTGAATCTGTCATCCACTAAAATCCCAATCCGGAAGTATGGGGTTCGCCGCGTAACTCTGCTTGATACATGTCATTGTACCTAATCATCGCCGGAGGTGGTATTGCATGGTAGTTCGTTGAGTGCTGCTCTGTGGTAGGAGGGAACAGACGTACGATTTGTTTTGTGCCTGTTCTGCCTTGTGACTTGGCGCGGGACCAAACAAAATATCACATCAAGAAATAGAGGTCTAGTCAGATCCCAAAAAAGATACCATTGTGCATACATTTGTAATCCGTACGAGGAAAGACAACTGACACACAAAATGCTGTGATGGCAGGCTAGTAGATGCCTTCAGATGGTTGTTTCTGCCACTCCAAGCCGGGAAAATTGAAAGGGCATATACCTGTAATTATCTGAGCCAAAATTCTTCCAAGGGCCCTTCCAAAACGTCGGCTTTCTCTTGCCAGGAATCTCCAGTGACATGCCCATGATAGAGCATTGGAAGGAAACTGGGCGAAAAGTGTAGATAGAAAACCATAAACATCGTGCACTTATGGGACAAAAACGCATTGAAAATTGGCACAGACATTCCTGGGGGTGCAGGACAAAGCAAACCTTGAAAGGGGTGCCCAAAAAATCGGACCTCATTAAAGACGTAAATGCCCCGCCCCCTTTTGTGCATATTGCTTAATTATGTCAAAAATGGAAATTCCCTCAGAAACCTATTCATGTGTGGTATTCAAATAAAAGCCTGGAACAAAAAGATTGTCTTAAAGATGACTTTTAGTAGGTATTTATAATGGGGTAATTATAGGTCATTAAATGTCATTTGGAGGGTCATTGATATTAAATTTCTTCCACCAAATTTGTATAAAATTCCACCACATGGTGTGCATACAATATGGCAGTTCCGTAATTATGTCGAACAAATTTCGACATTGTTAAAAAATAAAATCATCAAATAACTTGAATTTTTGTTTCATATCAAAGGTAAAATACTAAGTAGTTTCATGAAACAAATAGGATATTCAATTTCAAACAAATTAGATTTTGTGGGATATTACAAAAAGTGACATTCTGCTATTGGCACTATTTCAGCACCTCGTATACTTTTTGAGTTTAGGTTATTTAAAACAGATTACAAATTTGAAAGTTGGTAATAACTTCTTTGATTTAAAACTTTGTCTTTTAAGAATCTGTGTTCATTAGTAAGAAATGATGGCATCGGGCGTGAGGTGTACCAAATTGAAAACCTTTCTGTAACGTAGGCCCAACGGTGTATCATTGGGAAAAAAAAAAACAAAAATTTTTTAACCCCAAGATGACAGCTTTGATTTTTATCTTTGTTTTTTTCTTTAAATGCTGAATCGCCCGGTGTTACAGATTCGTGAAAACCTTATAAAGTTTTTGCAAAGGGATGTTTACTAAAACATGAGTAACTCAAAAAAGTTTTACACTTGTGTGTGTTAGCTCCGGGGGGGGGAGGGGGGTTGACTTGTCATGCAAACCCAAATGTAATTGGAATGAAATTTTCAGGGTTTCTAATACTTCTGTCAGAGTTACTTCAAACAATTTGCCAAAACCGGAATAATTAGAAGTTCTAGGTCACCAGTCACTTGATACCTTTTCCATGACAAGGCACACAAAGTCCAGAGCAAAAAAAATCCTGTGGACGAGTGGCAACCACTTGGCAAGTTCACTAAGAAAAGAGAGGGTAATATTTCATGCCATCCAACTTCAGCAGTAGTTCTCTACTTACCTTGGACATTTCAGTGTAGCAAAAAGGTATACAATAGCTTTCAGGAGTTGTCAACATCCTGAGTAGTAGCTAGAAGTCCAACCAGAGACTCTAAGAGCTGGATCATTTTGAGTGGACATGGCGGGAGAAACTTTTTCATGGTTTTTGAAAACCCAGAATGTCTCAAAAATACCATTGATGTTTTCAGGAAACAATTGTTAGGCCTGGGAATTGAAAATCCATACGGTCCTGGCAAAGAACCCGTGTGTTAGTGCTTTCCCGGCAATCTGTGTTATAGCAAGAAGTCTTGTGATAGCGAGTGCACATCAAATATACATCAATAACTATTATGAAATCAAGAAATGATATCAAAGTATGGGAAGGTGGTCTCTTTTACCCTCATTGTTCAAGATGTCCCTTAATGACTGGAAAAAAGCTGTTAACATTACGGTATTACATTCCTCAAAAGGCCCAATACTCTCGTCTTTTCAATTGTATTTCCGAATGTAGCACTGACTCCGGTCTCCAAATCTAGAAGAAGGATCCCTCAGAAGTATTTGTGAGCTGCAAAAAGGCATTCTGTTCAAAGCTTTGCCCCAAGTATAAAGTGCTGAGAATTGATGGTTGCGCCAGGTCCCTGTCATGTGCCAGCTTTCAGAATTGAAATTAGAAGTTTCAAAAAACACGCGGCAATTACCGGCCTTATTAACAAGACTTGTTGTCCAACCAAGATCCACAAGAATGTTGTCACTCATGTGCCAACAGCACAGAAGCCATTATTTCTAACGGAGTCCACGACTAGTGTTCTGTACTGCTGTTGGAAGTCACAAGGAAAACTCAAAATCTGCTCTTTCATTGTTTTTATTTGTAGTTTTGTCTTTTTCTTTAAGGAGATTTCATTTCATTATGTGCAGAGTTCCTGGGATGTATTTCACAGTTTTGGACATAGGAAGAAATGCCTGTGCTTCAAGTATCATCCTGTTTTAAGGCGGTATTTGTGGAACTAGTTTGTGGAGTTCTTCTGTAGCAGCTTCGATAAAGTGTCAGGTTAAATGGTATTTGGGCTCAATGTTACAAGGTCCCTCCCAGATTAGCCTCCCCAAGATTGGGATCTGTAGAACTCCTGGACAACCATCCTATTTTATTCAGGTTATTGGGTTCATTAATGCAAATTCCTCCAGATACATTTGAAACAAATAATACAAGCTGTTTTGGACAGGAAACGCAAGTGGATTGACTTTTAGTCTGTTTGACCATCATCTTGTGTATGTTCTTTTTTGTATTATTACTGTATTTTATTTTTTACTTTGAATGGATAATATATTTTTTTATTTGATTGAATTACCTTACCCTAAAAAACTCCATCCGTATCAATACGTTTTGATCGTGGAACTCAAAGCTTTAATTAAACTAATAGAAAGTTATTAATTTGATTTTTTTCAATAGGTTTTTATTGTATTTTTATTTTTATTGTTGTTGTGGTTTTGAAGCAACAAATTTAAGATGGATGACATGCCCATTTTGAAATGATTGTGAAGACATTTTTAGCTATTTCCCAAGCTCCCTGTCCCCACTGACGATGTGAAAGGAGATATTGGCACGGCAGGATTCCTAGTCAGGGCTCATAGATGACACGAATAAAGCGTGAAAACTATTTTTGCGTGAAGAGTCAACGAATCGCTCGCCCTAGTGTTAACCATTGTTCCCGGAACTGTGAGACCGGCGGACAATATCTCCTGCCCCACCTGTGGACTTGTGAATGAAAATCGGCAGAACCATAAACTTCTGTTACAAAACATTTAACCATGTGTTATAAATCTCTGCAAGCAATACTTCATGCTATATGTAGTATTAAACTTCCACTTAAAAAACAGCTTTTCCACAAAGATGTTACCGACAAAAACAGTCGGGGGATTTGAAGTTTTAGTGTTAATTATTACTGCACAAATTGACTTAATAATACTACATTTCAAACCAAAATGACTCTGTGAATATTAGAATAAGGGGGCAAAGTTTGTCCAGGCCCGGGGTCGGGGTTAAAAATTGAATTGTTCGCTAATAAGGTATGGTCGACGTATCTGTGAATCTTCTAATGTTTTATTACAATAGGCCCACATAAACAAGTTTCAAGGTCCATACTGAGAAAACTTGTTGCTCCAACTGGTTGAGTGACATTGTTGTCTTAAAATTTGGTAACACTAGATACTAAATTTGTATATGCAGGGCGCGCCAGGGGGACCGGTCTGCACAATACAAGGAGCAAGATTTAACAAAAAATTCAGGAAATATCTAGGGGGTTTTTTTGTCTTTTTACAAGCAATAAATTGCCTACGGGTAACTAAAACTTGTAGGGCCGCGGTTTATAAACCATATACGAGTGTTAATTTTGTACTATTTCGACCCCCTATGAGTGTTTCGCCCCTCCTATGATTTACCCTGGCGCCCCCCGCCCCTGGTATATAGATTACCTTTAGTTTGAACAGTTCAATGATAGGCACAGTACGAGTCGCCCAGTACTGGCGAGGACGAATGTATAAACATCTGACGTCAAAATTAATTGTCAAAGATTTGACAGTAGAACCGATACTAGGCAAAAAAATCAATGATCATAATGAGGGTGACCAGGACTAGGGGAGGGATTATATACCAGTGACCCTATTAAATTTTAACAAACGGGTAAAGGTCTATAAATTTACCCCAGTGTGAACTATGAAACTATTTTGGCCTAATACCAATTAACTACTTCCAGATAGGGAAAACTATGATATTTTAAAGTCAGTAAAGGCCGCGAGAGGAACATACTTTTCAATGATCATTCTCGATCATTTCAATATTTTGACCCCCACTAATTAACCTATTTACTTTGATTGTTGGTAAAACTTTTGGATACGTTGTTCTTTAAAGGTTTTCCCAATACCAATCTGAGAAATAGATATGTGCAATTAGTTAGTAGTAATTAGTCATTATGGTTTCCTAATTTAACTGGCCTATCAATAACCTGAACATAATCGCAAGTCTCTTGAGGGAGTATTAATTGTATATTTTAAATGCCAATTTATACATGAAAAACCTCCAGTTACGGATTTTACGTGATGGGTCATAATAATACAAAGGGCCGACCGTGGTATGGACAGTAAATTCATTGCAGGAGGTAAAGTATTTGTGGGCTTCCTCACATGCATTTTCTAACATAACCCATGCGGAGTGACCAAGGGGATCTAATGTGATTTTGACACTGACACCAAGCCTTAACTTAACTACGGTTAACAGCCACAATACTGGCCAATTGTATCGTATGACCTTTAATGACCAACAAAGCTGACCTCTGCTTACCAAGTATTCAAATATTTATGATCTTTTAGCACTTACTGTCCCAAGCTTTAATTTGATACCAAAGATATGATATTGAAAGTATGATTTTAAACCCCATATACGAAATTTTTTTTTTTTTTTTTTGTATGTAGAAAAAAGGGGCGTGGCCTATGACGTCAGTATTGTGGTCGAATTTTGGGAACCCCTTCTGAAATTGCTATACATACCCCAAGGAAGGTTTGTGCAAGTTTCATGCTTTTGTCCAGAAGTGCCCGATCTTGGTGAAAATTAAGACTTATAAAATGCACTAGACCGTGGACCTTCTGAGCATCAAGAGCATTGTAATTGGGGGGCCTATGTGGTTTCTTAGATACTCTGCCTACGAAAAACTGTATCTCCAGGAGGTTGGGGTTCGCGCAGAATGGCTAGTTAAAAAGGAACGTATTTCTGGGTATGGTGAATGGTTGATAAATTCTTTTAAGAGGTGGCATTAATTTATGTGTATCAATTTTTTAGACTATGGAGAATGAGCTTTGTGAGTGTGTCTTGGATGCTGGCGAGACCTTCTATTTGCGAGGGTCAGAGGGTGGTCGGCCTCCGACAAGAGCTGCACTTTTACCACTCAATGCTTGGTACAATGAGAGTGTACCCAAATAGAGTTCCCCAGCCCAATTACTACGGTAGGATTTGGTGAATAACAAATCTAAGCCAGTGATGACATCTTTGCCTCCTCTCCAGATGCAGTAATTCATTTGGTGAAGTGTGATGATTGTGCAATTAATTGTTGCAGATGTGGAAAGAAGGGACTATTCTGTACAGAACTTTGTGGCGCTTCATTGAGTCTGATGATGCAAAGAATGCAGAAAGAGTGGACATAACCAATGCCCACAGTTTAATGACCGTAAAATCGTTTTAACTGGCAATTGGACTCAAGTGCAATTAACTTTACCAAAATGTCATTTTTTAACTGGCTGTGAGTCCCCCAGATGCCAGTTCAAACCTTTCTTACCAGTGCATCATTAAAAGCTGATGACGACAGTGATAGAAAACTGTTGATAGATAAGTTATCATTTATGGCGACCCATCTTGGATTTCTCAAATGCTCAAGGATGCCCCCGGTGGCAGGCACCCGGCAGACAAGATTTTTCTAACACCATAATCTATCATTTGTCAGCAAAATAATTGTGGTCACATGAAGGTTGACCACAGGGGGCGTCAATCGGTTGGGGGGGGAGAGGGGGACAGGGCCCCCCCACATTTTTTTCGGGGTGGGGCGGACACAATATCAAATCCCCCCATGATTTGTACTGAGGCCTATCGCCCGCTTACCAATGGAGGATCCGAGCCCGTCGTGTCGGCCCTCCCCTCGTCGAAAAAAAAAAAAAAAATCAATGCGACAATGACATTACTTATGTTGGCAAATACTCTGTCTGTAACCCATGGAATTTCAAAATTAGAAGAATTATAGACTGATTTCAATGCAGGCCTATTTTTGTTTGAGAAATTATACAAGTTTGTGATCGCCTCGACCAGTTTTGTACTTTTTGTCTCTAAATACTCACCAACTCAATCGCATTTAGAGCGGGTCGTTACTATATAAAGAAAAATTTATATTCTCCAAAACAAAGAAAAATAGGCTTACGCCAACTTGCGTTCATGGTCTTTTCTTCGAAATGGAATTTTAATGAACTCATGGGAATCAAAGAGAGAAAGATGCTTGCATAAGGATATATGGTTACGCATATCGGCGAAGTAACGGATTTCTGCACCGTTATTCTACTTTCAATACTATGGAGGTTGAATCAAGTGCAAAAGTTTGCACATTTGATTGAGAATGAATAAAATGTCATCCACAATTTCTGTTCCTAAATATCAGTGACCAGTTGAACTTGATGTACATCATGCTGCATTGACTAGCAAAATAATAGCACGGGTTGAGATCCAGTAAATCCGCTCGTATGCAGATGCAGAGGATAAAGCACATTTTATCTGGAAGTACAGAGCCATTGTTATTCCCAACACGTTGAAAACAGATTCAGGTTTGCTCAATTTACCGATTAAGGGACTGAGCTATTTTTTCATGACGCCAAAGCACAAGGGATACTTGTCCTCTTTCAGAATAAATAAACCGTAGGCCTCTAGGTGCGGTCAATTAACTTTGAAACGTATTTTTATAATTTTCCGAAAAGGAACAAAGATGAACAAAAAATCATGAAAAGAAAGTTGTTGGCAGACGTGACCTGACATCTTTGTGCAGAAACAAAAAATTATAACTTACAGCTTGCCGCGTAACCCCAGTTCTATTCAATTTACCGTGTTGTTACCATAGGTGCTGACCCCATTCTTTTCTATTTTTCTAAATACCATGGTGGCAAATTGAATGGAGAGAGGTCCAGCAATAATGTTGTGGATCCGTGGTTCTGCACAAAGATATTAGGTCACAGCTTACCAAAAAATATCCAGCATGAGTTTTGTTCACATTAGTTTGGTTTCAATAAATGATGAATATACAGTCAAAAAGTATTGAAACTCACAGTAGATAGAACCTCAAAGTTATTTTAATCGCGAACGACGAGGCCAGCGCAAATCCAACTGGGTAGACATTTCCCAAGGAGTCCCAAGTATACAAATAAGGTAATGCCATTCATTCGTCCTTGCGCTAATTAACAACACGCAGACAGAACATGACCGGATCAATGGCAATACCTCATTTGCGTACTTGGGGCTTCATGTGAAGTTCTACCCTTTAACGGGCGGGGGGGAGAACGAGTCTTAACGCCTCGACACCTTTTCAGATGATGGAGAGTAGTAGTACAATGTCTGCAGTTCCAAATAAACCAAAGGCAATATGAAGTGCTTCTGGTCGCTGAATACCAGGTGGATTACTTATCATAAACCCGCCAACTAATTGCTTTTGAGTCAATTTAGCATAGTGTATGTCCCTTGATCACTGATATTCAGAAAAGAAATTGAGATGGCCTGTTATTAATTTTCATGAAAATGGGCAACCTTGTACAATTTCAGACCAATAAATGTAAGTTACAATATTTATTATTATTTATAGTGGGGGACTTTAGTCGGTGAACGATCTTCTGTGAGTGTGCAAATTCGGATAAAATTGTGCATGTTGGTACACACGTACTTTATACATTGATAATCAAAAAAATTGATGGAAGCACTTGCCACACCCCTTTCATGGGCCCCAGCTTGGATTTCAAGGTTACACAGGGGTTAAAATTTTATAAAATGTTCCGTGGTGTTGAAACGAAACCATGATGTCGGTCTGGTTCCAAAGGATTCCAAAAAGGCATTGTATAGTTTATACTACCGGTGACTTATAGTTTAGGAATATGGGGTAAAACTGTAACAAATGTTTAATTTTTAAAAAGTAAATTTTTGGTTTGTCCAGGGGTCAAAAATTAAAAGTTGCTCCAATTTTTGTAAGAATTGTGAGTTCAAATTTTGGTTTAAGTCATGATGAAATATGGAATAGTTGACTATCTTACGGTGGGGGTTATTAACCAAATGGCCGAAAATAAAGGTCAAACAGCTATTGACAGCTAGTGGATTCTATTGACATGTGACATATTTTGTTGGATAACGTGAACTAAGTAAGTATAACGGATAGGCAAACTATTCTTTATTTCAATCATTTAAGCTAGTGAAAACAATTTGCACACTATAACTGAATCAAAGCAAAATTTTAGCTTTTGACCCATGTTACACACAAAATGGACTTGCACACCAATTTTTCACAGTTTTACCCCATAACTCCGGAACGATAAGCCATAGATAGTGTTAAACTATACCTTTTTGGAAATCCTTGTGACCAGACAAACACCATGGTGTGCTTTTTTTTTTACACATTCAGAACATTTTAAATTTGTTACCCCTGTTATAAACTTGAAACCAAAGCTGGGGCCATTAAGGGGGGGTTGGCAAAGGTGCTTCCATCAATTTTAGGGATTATCAATGCCTAATACTTGTGTGCAAAATTCACAATTTTATCCGGAAAGCGCACACTATAACCACCACAGTCCCCTGCTATTTAGGGGGGAAATGTTTACTTTCTGCGAAGTATGTACAGTATGTAATCAAAAGGACAATTTTCCTTTGATCCCATGGCCAATGATTCAAAAACTTAAAAAATGCGGGCTGTGACCCGATCAGCCTTGGCGAATAACCATGTTTTCTTTTCATGGCTACAAATAAATATGACATGATAATTTTAGAAAAAACAAAGTCATCGTGTTTTTTTTTAAAGATAGCCACCTAAAATTCCAAAATTAAAAATATTTGTAAAAACACTCCGGACTTTTTACCTTTACCATTAGAATTTTGTTGTGTGTGTATCTGAATGCTTGAATGTCCATCAATACATTTGAGTGGAGTGGTTGCTTTCATTTATATAAAACCCCTCAATCGGGAAAGAACCTAAAGCTTAACCAATTGTCTTTAACTATTCCCAATATTTCCTCAAACATTAAGAATTATGTGTTTGTTGAAAAATACTTGAATGAGACCACACAAACATGAAAATTAGATCGCCGTATGTTTTTTCGATGTTGTCTCCTAGTAACTTTCTGACCTTTGCTTCACAAGAGTAAATTGCAAATCAGATTCAGTGAATCAATCCAATCAGTGCATTAATTACTTAGATATTATATCAATTTTAACACTGTAAGTATTGAAAACATTCAAAGAGTCACTTATCATCTGGTCCAGTGGCGAAAGAAAAAACATCTTTTTTCAATAACCTTTGATTCTCTACTAATTTAAATATTTTTAAAACTTGTCCATTGTATAAGTGGACGACAATTCTTGTTTAAATGGTAGGAAATAAAAGTTGAAGGAAGGACTTAATTAAAAACTAAGACAACAGGCCTATTATAATACTTTCTTTGCCAAGATCAAGAAGCTAACGTTTATAACATTTCCAAACGACTTTGTGGACAAGGCAGGAGGTATTAAGGTCTTTAAGAACGTGTTATCTGTGTGCAATATGTTAAAGGTGGATGGCCCGAATTTACGTATATCAAGTTTTCATGGTGATAGATTTGATTCACCCCAAAACTCCCATCCGTAATGTTGAACGGCGATTTATTTAACCCGTTTTGATGTTTGTGAGAGCTAGATGCGATTTTGTGAACTCATAGAATATGTGTATTATACTTTGTTTGTTTTTTTGAGTACCTTTTCGCTCATGAACTTCACAAACCAAAACAAGGAGTCCACCCGACGACCGAAGATGTACAGGGTCACCCGGTAAATGGAAAAAAAAAAAAACTAGTAGCTTTCGTATTAGACAGAAACATTTTTGACCAATTCGGGTAAAAAATCTGTGATTTTGGGGATGAGGCTATTTTTGCGATCGGGCCATGGCCCTGTAAGAATGAAAAACTCTAATCCCAAAATACTTCAATGTTTCAACATTCGTTTTTTAAAATAGTCAGGTTAGAACCGTCAGGTACGTTTAAAGGGAGTATGGACACAATTTTTTTGCTGGAACAATGATAGATTTGCGTGTGTAGAATAAGAATCTGCCGAGTGCCACCTTGGCCCCCTTGAGCATATTGAGAAATCCAAGATGGCGTCGTCATAAATGACAATTATCTATTCAACCCTATATTATCAAACTATGGAGTTACTAGATATACTATAGGATCCAATGAACAAGTGTATGGCACTTGTAACATTAAGTCATACTTCAATTTCAAAATGGAAGCCAAATCCAATAATTTTAAAATATGCCATATAACAGCAAATACCTGCAATAAAAATAGACGAGAAGTACTTAGGTTATGTTGCTAGACACAATTAAATGTATTTCTGATACTTTTTAAAATTGTAACATGACGTAAATCAATATGGCAGTCAAAACTTTCAAAAAATACTTGGCACAAATTTATAAGTATTACAACCTTCAAATCGAAATCAATGTGTCAATGACATTACAAATGTACCTTTGACTAACCAATGTACAACATACATTTCAATTTGTTTTAAATGCGCCAAAATCGAAATAAAACTAATATGGTGCAAAGTTGTCAAAATACCATAGGAATTACATTTTTTCACATATATTGCACTCAATTTATAATTTGACCCATTTTTATTCATCCGGATTACCTGGTATCACTTGGTTATGATCATAGGTACATTTCTAATTGTTTCATTGACACAATAATTTACACTTGAAGGTAATATTTTGACATTTGTGTCAAGTATTTTTTGAAGATATTCACGTTTTTGGCTGCCATATTGATTGACTCATTTTACAACTTTCTAAAGTATCAGAAATATCATTTATTGTGTCTAACATATAATCTAGTACTTTATGTATATTTTTTTCGCGGTATTTGCTGTTATATGGCATATTTTAAAATTTTACATTTGGCTTCCATTTGGGGGGGGGGAAATTTGAAGTATACTCATGTGTTACAAGTCCTGCATTTGTTCATTGGGTCATACAGTATATCTAGGTAACTCCATAGTTTGATAATATATGGTTGAATTAATAATTATCATTTATGGCGACGCCATCTTGATTTCTCAAAATGCTCAGGATGCCCAGGTGGCACCCTGCAGATCTTATTCTACACACCATTATCTATCAGTTTTTCAGCAGAAAATTGTGTCCAATACTCAATTTTACGGTTAGGCCATAAGTTGGACCATGGCTCCTGACGAAACCATGTCTTGAATCAATGAAACCTTTCATCTGAGCAAAGTTGGATTTTGTGGGCAATATTTTTTCAAAGAACTCTCATCCGCAATCTGTTTCAAATCTGTTACACATGTATGATGCCATGGTAGTTTTCTGTTATCTATCATTTTGCAATTTTTTGTGTGCAAACAATAGTTGAAAAAATAATATGCCTGGTATTCCGAAAGGGAGCCTAACTTTAGACCCGGTTTTAATAATTACGACTCTAAAAATGTAACGGGCTGGTACGGGTGGAGAAAAGCTAGAAAATTCCTCCTGGGTGGGCCCGGAGGTATCTATTCGTTCACAAAATGTTGTTTTACTGTGTGAACTCCATGCATTGGAATGGGGAGAAAATGGTAAGTGTAAAAACTGTTCATATCTTCTTCCTTTTTAAGCGATTTCTTTCATTTTTTCAGATAAAAGGAATTTACGATTATGTAAGAAAAACAGTGGTGTAGCTGTGGACCAGGGGGGGGGAGGCACGTGCCCCTGGGCGCCACCTCAAGGGGCGCTTGAAATGAAACGTGGGGACAAAATAGACACTGTCACAGGCAGTAGACCTATCGTTCAAAACTGAGAGCCCTTTGAAGGAACTTAAACTTGCTAAACTCGAGAGCTTCCGGGGGCTTCGCCCCTGACCCCCGTCAGGTGCAAGTATAGATAATTTGCTTCATGATGACGAGATAATGAGATCTCTCCAAAGTACTCAAACATGCTTAAACTCGAAAGGTGCCGGGGTTTCCCCCTGGACCCCGTCAGGGGTAAGTATAACTCCTTTGCTTCTGATAATGAGATATGAGAGCTCTCTAAAGGCACTCAACATGCTAAAAATCGAGAGCCAGGGAGAGTATAGTTCATCTTCTTCATGATAAAGAAGATAACTGAGAGCTCTCATAAGGCACTCAAACCTGCTTAAAACCGCGAGGCTTCCGGGCTCCGTACACCCTGTACCCACCCAGTCTCAGCTTAATATTAATGAACTCTCCGTGAACACTTAGGCCTACATGTAATTGTTTCAAACGAACCTAAACCATCACTATTTTTTTCTTTTTAATACGTGTATTATACCTGTAAGCATTATAAGGGTGAAACACTTATAAATTGCAAGTTGTGTCTATCAATTTGCATGAAAATGTGTTTTCGAAAGCGATCATTGTAGGGGTTCCGCGCTTCGCGCTGAGGATGGGAACCCCCACGCCGCTTTCGCGGCGCCATGGCCGCCAATTTTCATTTTCAGTTGGTCTCCCTTACTCGAGAGGGGCTGATCTGCCCCTGTCGCTTACTACGTAGCCTACATTTTTTTTTTTGAAAAGGTAAACATTTGTAAAATCACAAACAATTAAAAATATTATCGGACTTCAGGCTTGCTGCGCTCGCCGGGTTACCCATTTTTACCGACGGTTTGAAAAACTGAAGAGCGGGGCTGGGGGTTGATTGGGGAGGTGGCGGTGGGTTACGATACCAAGATTCAATGTTCCCCCCCCCACGAATGGAGTAGCGATTGACGCCCCTGGTTCTACCTGACTACTCTGAACAATTCTTGGCAGGGCAAGAGTATAATAGGATGATTTTCATTAGTACAGGCCCATCATCACGGAACGGATTGAAATGGTATGATATTATATGCACATCACTTGGGGGCAGACTGTGTTGTTATATGCTGGTATAAATGCTACAGTGAAATGTTAAATCTGAAACCTCATCATTCATCAAAGTCAGATTTTATACTTTGTAGGCATCATTTCCCGCATCATTTATAAAGAGGCTCGGCAGGGGCGTAACAAGACCGGACCTCGGGGGGGGGGGGGCATTTTTGGGAAAAATCAGCGATTTGGGGCCAAAATTGGTTAAAAATCTCCAAATATTTGATACTTTGCCCCAGCCAAATTTTCAACTTTCCCCCCAAAAAAAATTCACTTTCACCCCCCCCCCCCACCCCCGTTTGGCCCCCCCCCCCGAAAAAGAGGTCTGGTGCCGCCACTGCTTTCGTCCTTTCCTTTCCCGCTCGATGAGCTGATTTTACCGGTAAGAGTGCTCTGGGCGCCCTCCTGCCCCCCGCCTTTTACGCTACTGAGGGCTCGGAGAAAGTGGCGAGAGTTGATTAACTAAAGACGACAAGTTAACGGTCTCAAATCCGTTCCTCTAGCCATCTATGCGTGAGATGTACCACTAGACAAACAGGTATTGTGTTTACAGAATACCAGTGAAACGAGTCGCAAATGTATTTCAATACTATAAATAATATAACAACAGACACATAAGAGTTTCCAAAATCTCCCATCGACAAAAATGGTCAGCCATAACCCACATCGAATTCGACTGTGATACCGAAAATTTAGGCACATGTATATCACATCTGGTTTAAATTCGCCAAAGGCTTTGAGCTGGATGTTTCGAATCACGATTCTGGTATGCAAAACGTATTTTCTGAAATGATGACTGAATTAGATCCGCTTACCAGGAAGAGCACTTGACATGCGCACTGCAATTTTGATGGGCATATTAGGCGTGGTTTTGACATGACAGTATACGCAATCTAGTGCATTAACGTTGACGACTACTACACAAAGCTCTCGACCAGTTTGGGAGTAAAGCTGAAATCAAAGCGTGAAAATTAAAAGTGAGAATTCTGTGTTTTTGTTATTCGCGAGTCCGATTAATGTCGGAGGTATAAATTAAGTTATATGCAAAACAAAAAGGATAAAGGATTGTAAAAAAATGAATCAATGGTATTTTCTTTAAAAGCTCATAACTTGTTGATAAGTTGCTAGATACACTTCAAGAGGGTCTTGTAGGTTTTTAGTAAATTTTTGGACAGGCCGATATAAATAACTATAAAATATTCGTAATTTTCGACATTGGACTGAGTACATTACCGTATATTGGGCTATTTCTTTCTGTCATTGTTGAGATGTTGAATATGGTAATCTTTATGTTCCTGCATGTTGCATGTCTCAAAAGCACTGTTTATTACGGGTTTATTATTACTGAAATGGATGCGTTTTCAAATTTTCTCTTGTATAGTGGGTTTACAATTTTATCACTTTTCATCATGTTCAACAGTGTGTTAATCGATGTATTGATGCTATGCAATGTGTCGTTTTGCCAATAGTTGAAAATCGTATTAACACTTAAGTGACCAAAGGGGGGTGGTTCCTAGGGAATTTGTTTTCGCGCTGGCCACTTTGCGCGTGGGATTTTTGCGCCGAAATTTTTTGTAATTGTCTGACTTTTAAATGCGCTTCTTTTCATACCAAAATAATTAAAATCGGCCAAGCCGTTAATGAGTTAATTAGGGAGGGTCCCATGGATCCCCCCTTGGGCACTAACGGAAGTCATCTGAGAATATTTATAAAAATCAAGGAACCAACCCAATTTTTTTTTGCTGATATTTGTTCACACACACATATAACTAAACAATTATTAGTAACAGTTAAAATAATTAACCCTTTATGTGCTGAAAACAAATAATTTCATTGTGGACGTTGCTAAACCGTTACTGTACAAAGTCTATGGGAAAATGACATGTATTTTGCAACCCCCGTAAAAAATACAGGATCCCTAAAACTGTAAGTTTTGTGTTAAATATATGTTATTTGGGTCTTCTAGAGTAGATATCAACATAAAATAAGTTTTCAAAAAGTTTGATGTAAGCGCAAAGCTCATTTGAATTTTCCGTCTTTTTGCCCATTTTTCGCTTGTTTTGAAAACAATGTTTTGCCCCTAATTTGCCGCCCAAATAACAAATTTCATTTTTTAACGTTGCTAAGCGATTAGTTCCAGGATGTAGTCCAAGCCGTATGTACAAGCGATGTTAAGTTCATAATTTTAATTAATATAATGTTTGCTGTTATCGTCTTTTACTGCGATTGTCCAGTGTATGTTTAATAGTTAAAATACCATGTAATTTTATGATGTCTATTTAAAGTTGAAATTACGGTGTTTATCTTCAATCATGCACGTTTACAATGATTTCTAACACTGTAACTTACATCAGCAAAAGTGGCATCCGGGTCCCCAAGCTTATCGGCTACTGCCTTTCCGAGCCAGCTAAGCAGCCTCTTTCCGGGATGCCATCCGAAGTCGTTCTTCATATTAGGGAGTAGAGACGCAGCACCTAGACGAGCATCTAGCATGTGAATAGGAGCAGGAGCAGGAACAAAAGAAAATGGAGGAGAAATGGAGGAGGAGAAGTAAAAGCCGAGAATATAGACAATAATGAGCACAATTTTAAAGGGACACAATGGAATAGAATCGTTCATGATTTTTCTAGCCCAATATCTTCTTTCACTTCCTTTAAAGGGACATAATGGCATGAAAAAATATTCAGACATAATGAAATGGACCTTTAATAAAATCACTTCCACAAAATTAAAAAACAATTTAGATGTCTACATTCTTTAAAAACAGTAAAAACAGCAAGAGTTTATGGAATTTCGTGGCAATTCCTGCCACGGGAAATCAAGGTGTTGACATCCCTGCCAGAATTTACAGTGTATCCAGCATGTTTGTGACACAATTCAAAAGCATTCAGACTGGGATTCAGACATTGTACTTCAAGTAAGATACTGATCTGACAAGTGAAAGGTAGATTAGCCAGGATTAGCACATACATAATAGAAATTGTCTGTGAGCTGATGATCCGCAATGCTTTTCAAGTTTGATAAAATGCTTGCAGTTATGTCAGCATCCTTGGCTGAGAAGTGAAGCTTAGGTTGTAAATAA
Organism: Ophioderma brevispina; assembly: GCA_023653785.1. Taxonomy (NCBI): domain Eukaryota; kingdom Metazoa; phylum Echinodermata; class Ophiuroidea; order Amphilepidida; family Ophiodermatidae; genus Ophioderma; species Ophioderma brevispina. The sequence goes on from JAMKCH010007056.1 coordinate 34,762, forward strand.
TATTAGTTAATTTTCAAGTTTTTACAAAATGTAAACACCCAAATTGTTTTCAAATTTATGGAAGTGATTTCAGAAAAGGTCCCCTTCATTATATCTGTTTTTTTTCCTTGTCATTATGTCCCTTTAAATGAAGAGAAAGAAGACATCGGGCTATTCTATGCATGTCTGAATTGCATGAGATCTGCGGGTATAGATTAAAGCCACTATCAGCGATTTCTTCAAAATGTAAATAAATCGCGCCCCTATTTTTCATCAAAGTCAATTTTTTACACTGTTGTATTGGAAATTGTTGTAGTAAAGGCTTCTGTAAGTGGCTAAGCGTATATACAAGCCGTATTTGTCAAGAAATTATGATTTTTACGCTTTCTTTACTAATAAAAGTCGGGATCCGACTTTTTCAGGTCTAGATAATGTCGTAAATGGCATCTTCAAGACCACTTTAAAATGTTTTAGTGGCTATTTTTCACAAAGAACAGTAATATAAGTTGTTGATATGACCTAACACTAGCAAAATAGAGCATTTTGAATTTGGAAGAAAATGACTGATCGTGGCTTTAATGTTTACATGTCTATATAGAACATCGTCCAGAACACGTGCTGTTTCCCAATTGTTAGAAAATAAGTGTTAAAATATGTGTTCATTATTTTGTTGGACATTAGTGTCCAAAATTAAATATTCAGGTGACTAAGGCCAGAAATAACTTTGCGTTTTTTACACTTAAAAAAAATTGATCAGATGTTTTGGTGATATGCTTTCAAGTGAGGGAGAAAACATAAGCAAAATTGGACCAATGGTCAGATCAGCCACTTTTAAATATTTGTGTAGAATTTATAATTATTAGATATGTTTTAAAAACTTACCATAAAACTTTTTACCGAGATCTATAGAAAACAACTTTTCAATTTCATACGAATCATAACCAAGAGCTGCCCACATACACACAACAGCACCAATGCTAGCTCCGGCAAAACGCTTGAGGTTTTGCCATACTCCTATTTCCTCTAACACCTAGATCACACGTGGCAATACCAAAAGAAAGAAGGAAATAAATAGCGCATATTAAAATAAAATCGATTCAATTATCGATAAGAGTGGCTTCAAAAGTCCACCACCATTTGTTTGCCGATGTTGCGCGTATTTTTTTCGGTATAGGAACCGGTTTTTGTTACTATTTACAATGAAGCACGGTTCAACAGCTATGGACCAGTGGCTGAGTTTTTAAGCCACACCTAAGTTTAATTATGCTTACCCACATACTTTTAGGTTATATATAATCATCTCTAGAAGAAAATGACTACCAAGCTGACAATCACCGCCTAAAAATGGGTGTAGCGGTATTTTTCTTTTAGGCAAGCCAGGGATCCGCTCCGTGATTTTTGAAAAGTGGAAAAAATGCAGTTAAGGACGTTAGGGATATAAAAAGCCACGATGACGAAAGCTAAAGTATGTAATTTCTGGATTCTGGATCTGTTTGACATATAAATACTCTGGAAAGGCAACCGTTACTCAGAGTTTCACGGCATACCCTCACTTACGATCACGGGGATCCGATCCTCAGACGAATGATGTTGCACAGGCGTGTCTTAACCAAAAGAAATGTATATAAATATACATTCTATTTTCTGGATAGGTGCATTTTCAAGCTGTTAAGGGACGTTAGGGTTATACAAGAGTGGGATTGTGGTTCTTAGGGGAAAGACCTCATTTTCGCATGTTTGTTTTCGGGGAGAGAGCATGAACACTAAATTGAATTGGCAAAAACAACCACCTCCTATTACATGCACACCATACCACATAGAGTTAACCTGCTCATGATATAATAGCTCGGCCAATTCAAGTGACTTGTCAAGGCCATGCCTTATCATTAAGATGAGGCCATTGTGTTGTCTTCCTGAGTAGACTGTTATATCTATATTCCAAGTCTTAGCATTCATTGCACTACATCGGAATAAGCTAATAATTATTTGAGTACTTTTCATAAAGGGCTACCTCATGTAGCCTTTTTGTAACTTTTAAAGGACAAAGGGTCTATTACGGCATCACTTAAAGGCTCCATAACAAAGGGCAGCTATGCAACATCTTCCTGTTTCTTCCTATTATTTTTCAAACAGTGAAAGCACTAGAAATTATGTTGTGGGGGAATGGGGGACTCACTCTCAGGGGACAATAATCATGAAATTCATGTATATTTTGGGAATTTGATTGCTGAAATTAATGGAACAAGTCTCTGTTGGGGGACAAATGTGGAGTGCCAATTTATCCTTCCTCTATTCTCCACTGCGTCCAAGATGCCAGGGAGGAATATAATGAAGAAACCAGTGTTGATCAAAGTACAATAAAGGAAAGGATGAATTATTTGTAATCTTTCCTGGAGATGGCCAGCTCTCACACACACATATGAAAAAATGTGCGACTGGCCGGACTCGAACCGGTACCTCCATATTACAAGGGACGGCCCGCTCTGCCAATTGAGCTAACAAAGCCAGGGTTGGTAGAAATCACCCATTTACGTTTCGTCTTGACACACAGCGCCCGCCATTGTGGGAATATTGGCAACTTGGGCAACATCTTCACTGCCATAGGGAGTTTATCAACACCACATCATATCGGCTGTGAGCGTACGCGGCGGTTCCGGTAAGTACGTATATCCGTTTCTTAAAATTGAAAAGCGTTAAATTGAAACCAGCGTTTGAAAATAATCATATCAAGACTGACTGAAATAATCCCGAAAGGCATTGTGGGGAAAAGGGATGGGGCCCATAGCGATTGCGTGTTCCACTTTCCGTGTTTGGCGAGCACCGCGAATACCGACCAAAAACTTCCATTTCTCGCTAGGTTCTATAGGTTCAGATTCCAATTACCGATACATCGGCCTATGAAAAAAAGATAGTTAACGGACCCTCTGAGCAAACATCTCCAAGAACCCCTTCGTAGGACGGAGGGAGCGATTCGAGATTTAGTTTGATTTGCATGCATTCGCTATGACGGACTGATAAAGTTAATCTCTCGCCGCAAGTACTAATTAGTAATATCTTTGCATGTGGGACACATACTATTACTTTCGGACCGCCGTAGGCTGAGGGTGGGAAACTCTGTCAGACAGCGTTGATTTGGATTTTGTACATTTTTTTGTACATTGCGGTGCACTGGAGATTGCGCAAAAATACTTGGCCTATCGTAACGTTTACGCACCAAAAATATTCCTAAACCTAAATGTCTAGTAGCGGAATTAGTTTATAATATAGGTTTATTTTGGAAAAAGACGAAAAAACGTGAAAAAATACGATCCATACAAGCAATTTCTTACCTTTTTTTAAAATTTTTCTGGCTCAATTCTCGATTGCTTGCTATCAAGTCATGTCACACGCCACAGGCTTACAAAAAACTAGTGAGTAATTGGTCCTTTTTTGTCAGGAACCCATTTAAACAATCAGATCGACCACCTGATTCGTGATTTCGCGATATCCAAGTACCGCGGGAAAACCGTTTTTCATTCCTTGTCAAGCTAATCGCAGAGCCGTTAAAACAGCGCTTGGCTGCTAGGGAGTCAAAAGACATAGTGCAGGTCTAAGAATAGCCGGCCATTAGCGATGCGGAAACGGAATAGGTGGGTTGTTGTGCCAGCAGTACGATGCTATGGGAGCTAAATGGTGGTGGTGATGGGAGCGAAGATATATCTATATTCTCCTTGGCTACCTGGAGAACTAAGTAGTTACTAAGTTAAAGTTTAAAAGTCCACGTCGTCATTGTGCAATTATTTTTACACTTATTGACTACTTTATTTGTTGTGTAATACCGCTCATTCGCATATTGTATTTTTCATATCCAGATGCATAGTCATGCGTGACAGTGACAAAAAATGGCATACGAAACCTCCTCATCAATATATGTAGTGTCCGAACACAAGCAGCCAGCAAAAGTTCTTCCCAAAGTCCCGGTGTGCATTTATATTACACCAACATCAGGTCAAGAACTGCTGCCATTTAAAAAAAAACACAGACATTTACTTGCATTTCCCAAGAAAAATCGATGACCGTGTAGGATTGTTTTGTCTTAAAATGGTTCCTTTTATACCACCCGAAACCGTTTTAAAAAGAAAAGAAAAAACTTCTAACCGGTCACATATTTTGTTTTTAAAACCTTATAATGAAACCGAATTACAAATTTCCACAAGACCACAGACGCCTACTAAAGTCCGTTGTAGAGCCTCTTATTTGAACAATGAACTTCATAACACTAGCTCAGCGGGATGTTTGTCGGCTGCTGTGGTGTCCCGACAGAAAACTGTGTTTTCAATTTAAGTCTCGTCATACGGGGTAAAGCAACAATATATATTCATATTTGTAAAGTCAAACTTGACCGAGCTGTATGGAATTTTAACACTAACAGGAAATGTCCATATGAAAAGTTGACCGGTTGAACAATACGCGCTACCATGACGTGGAGGGGTGGGCGAACAATAGAAAGAAGAGGTTATGTCTACCTCATTAACATGTCATGGAATACTTTTGTCAACTGAACAATTAAAATAGTTTTCTAACATGTACTTCACTAGGTTGTGTGTCCAAACCAATTTTTGCAACCTCGTATCATATCAAAATAAAGAACGGACAATGTGGTAACAGCGAAATCTTCGATGATTTAGCAACCTGCTCTGCCATGCTCTGACCAAGGTCATGAAAAATTAGCTTCGATCTTCAAATTCACTACAGTCTTGTGAAGTCCAAAGCTGTTACTGACGGGCGGGGTGTTTCCGTAACCTGACCAGATTACAAGGCACACAAGAGGAAAAAGCAGGGAGGAATGAAAAAAAAATCTAATTTAAGCTTTATTCCGTTAGGTTGTTGAATTCATAGTTACATAGTGCTTCAGATTAAACCTATTCAGGTTACGGAAACACCCAACTGACGATCTGGGAAATACATGGAAATGTGAAAGGAACCGTTGGACCACCATACTAGTCCAGGCTACAGACCCATGTGACCTTGTTCTAACAAGATATAATGTTTTTCAGTGTTTTTTCTAGACCACCAGGTTTTCCTGCTGAATCTGAATCTGAAGGATGCGAGACGAAAAACCTTGGCATTTTCGACGGAGGGGGAAGGAGGAACGCAAAAATTCAAAATGCGCCACCAAAACACTAAAAACACTACATATGTTAATTACTCACAAGTTGTAATTATTTTCTTGCCTGTCCAGTCAAAAACACCCATTGTGCCAATTAAAATGTGATTCATTAACCACTAATTAAGAGATGCAATATGGCCGCCAATACAACAAAGCAGCGATATTGGTATAATTTTGAACCGTGAATGGTAAACATGATTATATATCCCATGCTTTAGCATCAAGATATTATTGAAACAATTATGAATAGATTTCAACAATAAAGGCAGAGCTGCCAGGTTGGTTGTATTATCACATACTGCTTCAGAGCAATTAAATATCATAACATAATCAGAGTGATTGATATCTGCAAGGATGGCATCCTAGACAGGCGTTCAATATGGCTGCAATGTCAATCAGTAAGGTCAGTAATTCATTCCGCTGTAGGCTAAAGATATATATTTTGTGTTTTTTAGTTGGCTTATCGCTTTCCAAAATCCCCGTAGGCTAATCTTAGGTGTCATTGGTCTTTATTTTTTTTTTTTTTTAAAATACCCCGACACGGATGCCAATGGACGCCTAAAATCTACCCAAAACAAAGATACATATCTTCTAGACTATTAGTGATCGGGATTTTCGCCGTTTAGTAAGTGCCATTTCCAGCCTTGGATACCCATCTTGGATGCATCTTACATGTATCGATTCCCTGATTACCTAAGTGCGTGTACATGATCTGATTGACTTACAGGTATATACACAAGCATTGCAGTACTAGGTGAGCCACAGCTACCAATTTATAGCCATCTGAGTTATCGAGCCATCTTTGGATCCTATAATGACGGAATTATTATCACATTTTTAAAATTATGTCTTATGATTTTAAATTAATTTCTTGACTGCCAAAAAAACCAGGATGATACCAAATTTACAAACCTTCAGTCAGGAAATAGCTCACGATCAGACACTTTATTGTATTGGGGCCCATATTGAATTCAATGATTACGTGGGTACAGAATCCTATGTTAATTGGTCACAATGGATGTTTAAACGAGACTTTTGAGTGAACAATCGATGAAGTGTGTGTTTGGTGGCCATTGTGATTTTTTTGCGTTGCCGTTTTTACCCAAAAAAAAATGCTCAACGTTGCTCGTCTGGCATCCATCGGATATCAGAAATCAGCATAAAAAAACTGGTCTGAGAAACCGTTGAAAAACATTATATATCTAATTTTTTAAACAAGGTTGATATTAGGTATCAATTAATCTGTAGCCTGGGACTATACGGTCAATTTGGATAACGGTTGTTTTAATACTCTAGCAAATGAGGACACCAAGTCGACAAATCCTACTAAGAAATAAAAGATACCATTGAAGTGTTACTGGAAACCAAAATAAGTTTGTTTTAATATGCTATTCGCAGAGACGTACGGTACTTGAAAAATGTACAACATGCAAAACTGTGCTGGAATTTGAAGCTTGATCTGAAACTAAATGTGCTTTTATATCGAGGATGAGAAAAGACGATTGAAAATTGAATCTTTATAAACAAAATACATAGTTAAGACTTATTCCGCAGTCTATGGGAATAATTGGTCTCTCTGTGTATAATTAAAAATTTCTAATGGGAAACCGCGCGAAAAAATATCGTTCCTCGATACCCAACGCGTGACTATGCCGCTCATTAAAGTTCGAACCTTTTTTAAAAATTGACCTTATAACCGGTTATTGCGTCGTTGCGTTCCTCTGTGTAATTAATTTCCGGCCATTTCTGTAGGTTCAGAGATCTAATCGTAAACGCAGTGGCCATGTATGCTTAGAATATTTCAAACAACACCCCAGGAATGACGCGACACACATATTAAAGGTTTCTTGTTCCGATTTATGTCTATTGGGTTATCTACTTGATATGAGGCCTGGCACTGCACATACGCCCCATTAAGGACTGTGGGGGAAAAAAACCTGGCGGTTTTGAGGGAGAAGCAAAAAATGCATATTGCAAAGCCCATTCATACTGTAGCTAATATTGAGGTTAACATAAAAACGTGTTTTTTTTGTTATATCTTGGGACTGAATGGATTTGAGGCACTCAAATTAGGACGACAATGAGAAAAAAATACGGCCTTTCTCTGATATCAAACAATCCTTTTTTCGGGTAAATCAGGGGGTCCAAAACCACGATCGGAACACGCACCTTTAAAGATACATATGTACCTTATCTGATAGTCCCTAGTATGACTGCCTTTACTCCCTCCTCTTCCATCGCAATATTCCAAAGGGCTATATATACTGGAATAATTCATCCTTCTCCTCTGGAGCCAAAACGGGTTCATCTTTTGATGCCCATCTAAAGGTTCGTTTTAGGGTTTTTCTTTGAGGCCATTTTGCTTGCCACCGCTTTCCCACTGACTGCATTCGCTGTAAAATACCAGCCAACACGATCACATTGTATATACGTATAGATTCAGTACAGAATCGCGAAGCGAATACCAAGACAATAAACATCTGCGTCAGGTCATTTGCTGGGCTGCAATATATCCTCGAATTGTTGTGGCCCAGGACAGTTTTGGTGGCTACGTGAAGCATCTTGTGTTTAGAGAAAAATCATATCTGTTGCATAACAGGACGCGGCCCGTAAACGTTATTTATTTGTAACGCTGATATGACATATTTTGGTAGTCTAATGGAGGCTTATATTTCCCTGGTAAAAAATCAACATTGGTCCTTATTAAAATGCTAAATCGGCCACACTTTGCTTAAATTGAAAAAATAACATTGGTTAAGGAAAAAAACACAAAATCATAAATTGAAGGAAATTAGAGATTTCCATGCTAAAAATGATTTGTTGCTGCTTTGGGTTTCAATAGGGCCTAGACTGTCAGAAAATGATGGGGTTCAAATTTTCGGACCCCGGCTGCCCCCGTCTGCAAGGGGGAAATGTCAGTACAGGGAAAAATTAAATCGCGTCAAATTGTGTTTTAATGTACACTAATGCTTTCGTTGGCATAAAGGGGGTGGTCTATCTCTTCATGGGTCTTTGGCTTCACGGATGCAGTAGAGGTTGGCGCATAAACTGAACCCCCCCCTAAAAAATGGATGGGATTGGCATAGAGGCGGATGGCTATAATACGATCACTCCCAGAGTTGTAGCAAGCACAATGGTACTGGTATGTTCGTTTGCAATGAATGCTACACCTTGGTTCCACCGTTCGCTTCCGAGAAGTAGTAGACCACACAATTTGAGTTAGTTGTAAATGGCCTTTACCTGACCATCGCATCTCAGAAATTCCAAGCAGATGAACGTTGCATCGGTCAACAATGGTCAAGCTGTCTAAGCAGAAGTCACTTGAGGAGTTCCCTGTCTGGAGCATAGTTCTGACATTCCATATACCAAATCTGGTTACATCACGTAATTTAAATTCCCTTTATATTACCATCCTGTCAGCTCCATTTGTAGCGGTGAAGGATAGGGAGGTTTGCCCCGTCCTTTCCCCTCCGGAGCCAGAGGTACCACCTGCAGTAGAGAGCAATCTCCTGCTTCCTTGCATACTGGTCCCTTCTAGAATGGACCTTTTCCCTGCATGCCAGGTACCTTGCTCCATTTCATCAATGCACACGTTGACCAAAGAGTGATCCTTGCACAGTACAACAATCATTGATAAAGCCTCAAGATCCAAAAGGATAAACCCCAAACTATGGAAACATGACATAAACCTTGAAGTACGATTTGTTAGCCCTACCTTTAAAAGACAGCACCTGCCTAACCGCCTGTTGCTCCAGCAGTTACCTACCTACCACTGACACGCGTCCACCACTCGGGAGTCCATCAGCCTGGAGACAAGCCGCAACAATCCCGGCAACAATCTTCCGCTATCACGTTCGCTGGGTCTTACTTCTACGTGTATACAGTAGCAGTTATTGAATATGAAAATCATAAAACTTGCGTGCTGTCTAGGGACTTTAATGCAAAAAATTAGTAAAGGAATCCAACTGGAGGAAGAGACTAAAGATGGTCAGTATGGGGAGGGAGGAGAAGGAGAAAAGGGGCAAAGTGCTTTAGAGTTTTGCATTGGCAATGATTTAATCATCTCAAACACCAGGTTTCAGCAACCCACCGAGGTGTCTCTATACGCCCCCCCCCCCCCCCCCCCCCCCCCCCCTCCCCCCCCCCCTCCCCCCCCCCCCCCCCCCCCCCCCCCCCCCCCCCCCCCCCCCCCCCCCCCCCCCCCATGGTCAAGTCCTAGTAAAGAGGCGAGGGAAAGTTCATCTTGCTGATGAACGGCGCCTGCTTAAAGAAGCAGGTGACCGCATAGTAACCTGTACCGAAAGCTATCTGGTGAGATTCAGCAAACAGCAAAAAGAGACAAGAAAAACTGTGCAGGAGATTGAAGGACCACAAGCGCTAAGAATGAATAGCAGACATCTCTTCAAAGGTGTGAAAGATCTCACCAACAAATGTACATCCACAACTGGCAGTTGTCAAAGGTGATGATGGCACTGTGCTGACTAAAAATGAGGAATAAGGAAAATGGAAGGATTATTGCGAGGGGCTATTTGCTTCAAAGGAAGGAGATACTAGTGTACACATGCGGTACCGGAAAAAGAACCAGACATTCTACTCTCCGGTTCCAAATACCATCCAGAAGCTAGAGAATAACAAGGCACCTGGGGCAGATGAGATTTCCGCGGAGCTTCGAAAAACATAGTGAAGCTGGTGTACAACTGTTGACACAACTCCAATAAACCATATGCCAATCATACATCTGGCCAGACGATTGGAAAAGTCAGTTTCTAACACAAAACAACACCCAAATGACGAAGAAGGGTGATATTAGTGAGTGCCAAAAACAAGAGAAAATTGCACTTATTCCTCATACCAGAAAAAAATCTGTGCACATCATTAATGAAGAGGCTCAAGCAGTATCTTGAAAAAGAAACTACCACCAGAAACAGCTGGCTCGGGAAAGGCAGAGGCCACCAGGGACCATATTGCAACATAAGACACCCCCCCCCCCCCCCCCCCCCCCCCCCTATTCATTGAGCAAATGCAAGGGATATAAACAGGAAGGCATTCTTGCTTTATTGATTATGCCAAGTAATGGCTGTCAGATATTAGTATACCAAAAGTAAAAACATATTTTAGCAAATCTGTGAAAATTTTTAACGAGCTGATTTAAACGAATTTGGTAGGTAAAAGGTGTCAACATTTACACCAAAAAAGTGAGTTATCGTAGGGGGTGGGGAAATTGGGTTTTCGGCAGTCAAAGCAAGTAAATAACAGGGGCAAATTTTGAAAATTGATCCAATCATGTTGAAAAGTATACCAAGTAATAGTTTAATCAAAAGGTTCCAAAAAGGGTATAGTTTGTATCTCTGCAGGAAATTAGAGAAAAGGACCGTGTACGTGATCATGACCAAGACGCTGTAGCTTTTTGAGTTACTTTAACCATTTTGCAAGACGGGCGAGTAACTGCCTGAAAAGTCATCCTTCCAAGCAAAGATTGAGGAAACCTGGGAGGCCACGGACACGGTGGATCGACAGGATTAAAGCTCTAGTTGAACAATCTCTTCCATCAGTGATGCTTTGCAGCAGACAGACAGAGTGCATCTCATCACGGAAGGTCGCAGACCTGTCAGTCATGAACAACAACAACAACAATGTTCGTCTCCTTATAAGGATGAGAAAACGTATATTTGCCTAGGTTCCAACCTTTAGTTAAAGCGGTATAGCCCAAATGTTCAAGGGAGGCCCCGTTAGCGCAGGGGAGGTGGTGCGGCCGCACCCCACAAATTCCACAAAAGGGGTAAAAAGGTCCATTTTTGATGAATTTTTATAAAAGTGTCCAGTTAAATTAGAAAAAATTGACAAGAAAGCCAACTTTTTGTGATAAATTGTTCAAAAGTACCAAAAGAGGACCATTTTAGGGGGTTAGGGTCACATGATGCAAATAAGGTCAACTTTTTTCGAAAAAAGGTCTACTTTCAAAGTCCCGTACCCCCAAAAATAGATCCTGCGTACGGCCCTGGTTCAAGGTCATCCTGGGGGTAAAGACTCCGATGTTTTTGGAAGTGGTGTCAAATGATTCTTCTGTCACCCACTGAAACAGAAAATGCATTTGATTGATTTGCATGGTAATGTCACCATTGCCAACATCCAGGCCACGTAGACTTGCTAAATTTGACAATGTAATTAGCCACCAAATGTCAAAACACTGTAAAATAATACATTTTTGGATCCATGGAACAATACAAACAACTTGTCACCATTTTCAACAAAATCTGAGCATTGGGGAAATTTTACCCCAGGAGACCTTGAACTATTATGGGCTATATCGCTTCACCTAAAGGTAGGAATCTAGGCAAATATATACTTTCTCCAATCCTTTGATAAGGAGACAAACTGTCAATGTACATCAAAAACACAATTAACTCGATTTCAAATTTCCCTGAAGTAAACATTCCCCCTCCCCCCCCCCACCTGATGGGGGCACAGTCTGAAAATTTGAACCCATCTTTTCTGATAGTCCGGTCCCTATTGAATACAAACAGCAAGAAATTCAGTTTTGAGAACCAAAATCCTAAGGGAAACTGTTTCATTGACAATACCACACTATTTATCGCGACAGGGAAAGGGATCAGGGCGTGACCTATAACAGGTTGTGACGATTGCGCAGATTTCGAGTCTCGCACAGACTTAAGGTAATATTAGGTAAGTTGAATTAGAACTAGTGTTCCAAGTGTAACCTCCGATATTACCTCAAAGGAAAGGTTGACTTACTCGTATGGATCCAACATAGCACTACCTTACCGCCTCCTCCTTCCAAAGCCAAGTTTTCAAAGGGATACACATACTTATAGAACTCTTCCTTCTCTTTCGGAAACAAAACAGGTTTTCTTTGTTGCTCGTCATATTCTGTAGAGTTACCTAATTTCATCCTGGATGCCAGTGTAAATGTGTCGATCACAATGACACCAAAGTGCAGCTTACTGCCCGTTTCACGGGATCGATAGGATCAGAATCTTTGCAATGCGGTAGACAGTAATCAAAACCATGGAAGAAAGAGATAGAAGGAAGCCCACAACGACCATTGCTTTGACCAGAGAAGATGAGGCAAGAAGGAGATGGCTCGATCTTGAAATCCGATTACCCAGGATTACTCTATTCACCAGCTCTTGTTTGGGTAACTTCAAGGGCCGATCGATTGCACCTTTGAAGTTAATCTGTTCATCCCACTCAACTTGGCCAGTCACGGCGTAAGTTTTCATGAAAAGGAATAATTGGACACACTGTTACTAAACAGTTTATTAATATCCAGCTACAAATTTCTTTGCTTGTAATGAACTCCACGTTTGTTCTGATCGATAATTATTTATTTTATTCATGGACGAATAATTGAGGAAACAGTAATTTAACGAAAGAAAACAGCAACATTAGCCCTGGATTAATGTTGTGAGGTCAATAAAGGATGTTGTATTTTAGCCTAATTTAAAACATATCGGTTCCGTGAAATACGATATGATGAAATGATTAGATTAAATGCATTTTGAAGACAACTCAACCATACCTGTTTGTGTCAGAACCTGTCAAAAGAGCCCAAATGCTTTAAAAAATTTGGGGTCAAAGTTGTCTGTAGTGATGCAGAAGAGTACGTTTCGGCTGACTGGTCACGACCAAAAGTGTATGATTTGTGTAAATACCAGTTGACAACTGGGATTTAATGACATGTGTTATATAATAATTCTATAGCAAGAAAGCGCGTCTTTGATCCAATCAAATCGGATTTAAGGCCTATAGATTGAAATGGCGGATGAACGTTTATCTTTTAGTAACCGTTGAACCATCTCCTTCATTTCCTCATCTTCTCGCTTTGACCAATCCATTTGCCGCCCTAGAGGCAATTGTTATTCATAATCCTCACAAGTGCCCTTCCGAGGATAATCCTCTCCGATTTTCTTGTTCGAGAAAATTCGAAAGTGTCGTGGTTGTTTCTCTTTCTGTTTCTTGCATTGCGTATGATTCCGGGCCACCATCAACACCGTGAGATAGCCTAACATTGTTTGTAATATGCAAAATACATTCAACTTTACGGTGTTTCGTATATGAGTTTTCAAAAATTCTCCAGTAATGATTGCTTCGCCGACGTCGATTGCGGCAGAGGATGACCGATCACCGGGTCACTGTTGAGTTCCCTTCCTTTGTGGGGGTGAATGGATAAATAGATTAAAAATCGGGATGTGAATCGATGTGCTCCCTTCTTATGTTCTTTTTCTTCCATGACCAAACCTTACAGGCTGTAACAAAATCTGAACCAAATAACCATGCGCATACCTGAACCCGTTTTTTTTTTCATGACTTTACCCTGAAATGGTTACACTGTGCCGAAAAGCTCGAGAGGATCTGTTGTTATAGACCATAACATCCTACTTCCACTCTTTTGTTGCCTGCGAGTCCATGCCTGCGAATCGTTATGGCCCATAGTATAACTCTAACAGATACAATTGCCAGTGTGTATGGACTAGTCAGGCCGACCTATTCAAAGATACCATGGCCCTAACATGTTTACAACTTGCTGTTAACTGGTCTATTGTGTGCTGTTATTTTATTAATCGAATTTGCAATATAGAAGGATACATAATTTGATGTTTTGACCCCAAACATTGAAAAAAAAAGGTTTTAAAAACAGTTTTGGAGTTATTTGATATCAGAAATAAAATAGTTAAACATCTAACGATCTCTAAATGAAGTGTAAAATAAAGGGGGAAAAGTTGTACAGGGTTAAACAATAACAGGTGACGTGTTCAAATCATACCCATTTTAGTCCGCTATGCTTTAATTCAAAAATGGTATAGTTTGCTTTATCTATGGCCTTATGTTCAAGATTGTCTTGGGGGTAAAATTTGACAAAAATGGTCCGAATTGGTTAAAACTGCAAGTCTCAAATTTTTAAGGGCGAACAATCATTTAGAAAATGGATACTGAATCTGTGTTAAAATTTTGATATTGACTTACAGCCCGGCAATGTTTTAGCATTATAATGTATCTAACGTGTATGTTATTATGTACACTAGTACATTGAACCCATTTTAAAACAATTCATTGATTTATTTTAACCCCATTTGACCTTGAGACATTTGCTAAAACTATCGAACTTCAACCCGTAGATATGGCAAAAATATACCTTTTTTAATTAGTTGAAAGTGATGTTTTGTTGATGTTTTACACATTCTGACCTTTAAGTGGTTTCAAATAAAAAACACTGGTGGAGAAGAATCAATTCATGAAGTAGCGTACAAAATGTTTTACCAAATGCTTACTGTATTTAAGAACACGAAATGATAATAATTTAAAAACAGTTTCAAAAACCGAATAAAACAAAAAATTTGCAGGACAACAGAGTTTCGACAAACTGCAGTTGGAATATTAGTCCACTAACTACATTCTTGGTATACTTTACGAAAATCTTCATTTAGGGCAATTATTTTTTTCTTAAAAATTCTAGTTTCTACGTCTTTCTATGAGAAATGGGCATATTAGAGGGCCGTATGAAATACAAATCAAGACCTTTGTAGGCCTAGATGGCAAAGATTCCCGCAATGGATTTTTCTGATTTTTGCAGACGATAAAATATAGCATTGCATGTCCCTACATATACCAGTTGTCAATATTGTGTTCGCTGAAATTGTTTATAAAAATAAGAGACCATTGGTATCGGGTCAAATAGCTGTGTTCTGTAGACGGGGTTTAATATGTGATGGACTGACAATAAAGTTTGAATTCCCCTAACATGTGATTTGTGTTGTAATGATGTACACTCATAATACAACTATAAATACTGGGTTACGTCAACTATTGACTCTGTTAGTTCGGGACTTATTATTTAACAAATAGTTACGTATTTTCAACGTGTTCAACATTGCTTTCTGAATCGGGTTTGTAAGTGTGTTGTGGACGTTAAAAGAAGCTCATAACCCACCAACACTCACATGTTGGCAAAAGCAGTGGGGAGGGGGTTGAGAGAAATGTTACACTTGTTGTTATTGTAATTAAATAATTACCATGTACATCAAGATTATTTTAATTACCCACGAGTAAGAATCCTGAAAGTCTATCTTGCTGAGAAAAGAATCAGGAAAAGTTAGTTGATGATTATTAAATTTGTTAATAGAACACGGTTAAAAGCAACAAAACAGCATCGAAATAAATTCGGAGTATGGACACTTTTACAAAAATGAAGTTTTCTTCAAGAGCTCTCATACTGCTGCTTCAACAAAATTGGAAGGATGTACATTTACAATAAAAAACTGCAAGTATTTCATTCAGCAAAACCAATTGAATTTGAATATTTTAAAAAAAAAGAGATAATATTAATAGACTACATGACCATTTAGATCGAGGTCGGTGCCCACGTCCAGAAATGGATACCCAGTGTATACCCACATCTTTAAAACCGATAGGCTGCATTGACAACCCGCGAACTACATTTCGTCATATTAGCCTGCATATAGTCAGGGGGAAAATACACCAACATGCGTTAAATTATTATGGACTAAATTACACATATACATACGGATGTATAGAAATGCCACGAGATTATCTTGGAATAGAAAAATCTACAGAAGGTTTCGTATTGATCCCAGCATAGGGGGCTACTGATTTACAACATGTTAGATACCTTCAAATCGCCACAGAAGTGAACTATTTTATAAGGACGACTTGCCTGCTATAACTTCACCGTCTACAAAGTTTAGAACGGAACGATGCTACTGTTAATGTTACATGAGGCGTAAACCAAGCGTGGGGAAATTGAAATAGCGTCGACATCTTCAAATACCTGACAAGATTAACAAGGAGTTGCCGACATAAACTTTTTGTGATGGATACCTGGCCAAAATAAAAAATATTAAAATTATTCCCAGGCATGTTCAATGTATTTTGTAACACATTACTTCGTCGTCCATACTGGGACACTCTACTACTTTGAAATCTAACCACGGTCAAGGCGAAGGGAATTCTATGCATTCCGTGATCGAAGTTAGGGAAGCTGTCTCTTCCCTCCGCTTGACTGTAGTTACGAAAAAAAGCAAACAAGGAATGTGAGCCAAGACTCAAACAAAGAGGTATGACCCTACGCAGTTATCGAGGGTGCAATCCAGATGTGTTAACTAGACCACGTCTTCCAGAAAAATTGGAGTTCTCCGATGCCGACAGTGTGGTGATGGACAGTCGCTGGAAGGACTTCATGGCAGTAAGGGTAAAGAAAGACACGCCAAGAAGATGTACTTGAAGATGTCACTCTTGATGTGAACTTCATGAGGTCAATCTTGCTCCAGACAAGGCGAGACACTTGTTACCGATATGACACAGATCTGGACATTGGCTATGTATGTGGGGTTCCACAAGTCCACAATTATTGAGACAAGTACTCATACCTGATAAAAACTAACGAATGTACCTAACTCTGTCATAAGTACAAACAATCACTTCAGTTCCATGTTATTGCCTAACTAGAAATTGTAAACATAATGAGGTTAAACAAGTACCTACCCATAGGACACAAATTGATACGGTACCAGCTAATACTAGGTTTCAAAATTGTAAAAGGGATATTGTGATTCTCACCTTTTAACATTGAATTCTACCAACGTGACAATAATGTAAGTCATGTCAACAGCTAACATACTCTCCTATATGCCGGCAACAATCAAATCCTCTAGGTTAATATCCCTTTTGTTTTTGTTATATGTCTCGCTGTGCTGGTTCTTTAAGTTGATTTGTCCACTCACCTTTTGTTATTTTCTTGTTTTGTATAGTTTGTCTAATTGCTGTACCGAAACGAGTCCTTAATTAAGCTCATGCCTATGTGTATTCATTTCTTTGCAATTTACTTTGGGAATACGAATGTAGTTCATATTTAGTTGGTATAAAACACAGCCTTCAGGCTAAATTATGTAATTGAATGTGCCTTAAACATCTGACATGATTTCCCCTGTATATGCATGGCAATTCAACGACTTGTCAGGGATAATCAACGATTTGTTTTGCAAACTCATTGTGTGGTACTGCTGTGTGCAAATAGGTTTTACTAGTTTTGTTTTCCAAAAAGAAAGAATAACTTTTGCGGACGCTTGTTTTCCCCTTTTAGTCTTCCCCATCATCAAAATACGTATTGTTAGGTATTAATTAATTCACAAAAAATATGCATAGATTAGCTTTATTTGAAGGTAGTGTATTACTTGTCATTCAGAGTTTGGGGTTTCTTATTACACTTCTTTAATGGAAGGTTTAAAAATCTGCATTTACGTAGTTTAACGTAATTCTCAAAAACATTGACAAATTCAAACCTACAGGTAATCATTTGAATTCATTTAGTAACAATGTTTAATCTATAGGAAATGTATTTGCTGTAATTCTTAATTTTCAGTCACATGCCATCTTAACTTGTATTATAACCCTCGTCCAACAAGGGGTTTACTACATTCACGAACGGGGGTACCACCAACACATGATTCTTTCGCCAATAGGGACAAACATCATCTGTTTGGATATCAGTGTGTAGTACATAGTCCTTTCAAATAAAAGTATAAACATATCAAATTTTACCAATTATGAAATCATTAAACTTAGAGCTTATTTAAAGCAAATTTGTAAGCAAATCGCCAAAATCAAGGGTTTTTCGACCGTTTTTGCCCATTCATGCAAGCAATGTATTTGGCAATGAGTGGGTGCCAAAGTAAGCACGTTATTACTCTACCAAATAAAGAAAAATACAAATATTGTCAGTATTTGTTTAGAGTAGCATCGAACGTAATAGTAGAGGCATTATGCGATTCAACCTTGAAAAAATTCTAATAAAATGTCTGTTTGTATATTCTAGTAGGGCTTATCTGAATTATTATGAAAAAAATGTGTCGGCCTCTGGCAGCTGGTTGGTCAGATATTCACGTTCAAAGGTCAATGACCTGTTATTGCATACATGGATCATACTCCTAAACCATTTGGTCTAAAAGCACAAATGAGGGGTCTTACCATGGTTTTTGGGTTTTTTTTCAACAAACACAGTTGCATATAGGAAAACGATCAGATGCACCCTTCCTTGTTTTTCACATAGTATGCACTAATTTTTCCGGCATGAAATTGTAACTTTAAACTGTCCCGCTCACCATTTTAAAGGTGTTGATTAAGACCTTGGATTTCTTTGTAACAAAGCTCTGACCGGGTTGGTTTATGGTACAGGTGGATTGGTATCAGTCTCCTCTTTCCATGATATCAAAAACTTCCAATAGTCCTCAATTTGCCGTCATAGTAATGTTTTAATGAAGTAATAATCACGCGGTAAACTTGATTTCTTCGATGGTTGCTAAAATAAGCCATTTTCTATTTTGAGTTAAAAATACAGGAATGTGTGATTTTGCTAGGTTTTTTGGGTGATTATGAAAGGAAAATCAAGTTTTGTAACATACACAGGAGGTATTAAGTGCATAAAGCATGTATATTTTTGATAGAAATGAAAAAGAAAAATATTATAAGGTGGCAACCACCCCTTGCTCCAAAACTGAGTCTTGTCTACCACTACCAAAGGTAAGGTGGCGTGACAGATTATTTTGTGCTAAAATGAAAGAAAATGATGGTCCCAAGATTAGATGCAGACATTAGGTTACAAATTTGTGTTTTAGCTGGCCGGATAAAAAACGTGTTGGTAGTGGTAAACACCCCACCTTCCTCCCCCATGAAGACGAAGGTTACCTCAGACCTTCAATGGTGGATTTTGCCGCTCATATGAGGCAAGGAGGCATATGAGGCAAGGCAGGCCGCTGACCAGCCTCCGTGGCTCGTCAACACATAAACGTCCTCGAGTTGTTCGCCGTCTTTCTGGCATTGCGCCACTGGCTCCCCGTGGTCAGGGAGAAGGTAATTGTTGTCCGCTGCGACAAATTATGAAGGCGGTGACATATAAACAAGGAATGGGGTGTAATCAGTCCCAGCCTATGCAGGGAGATTCTTTGGCTATTCGGGTGGTGCCGAGATTGGGATATCGGGCTGATCGCCTCCCGTGTTTCGGGAGTGGACAATGGTTTGCGGACTGTCTCCCAGGAGGGTCCCCTAATCCCAGACACAGCCAAAAGTCAGGGGGCCGTCGGTAGAGTGGCAGCTCTACTTTGCAGTTTGCCGCACAATTTTCTAGATGGTGGACCGTCCACACTTGGATTTGTTTGCCTCAGTCATGAATCGTCAGATTGTGGCATATAAGGGGCCTTCTATTGGAACCAGGTTCCCCGGGCAGTCAAACGGGACGCCATGGCAGCGGACCAGTCAGGATTGATAGCCTATGCTTGATCATAGCTTCTCCAGGTTGCCATGATCCCAAAAGTACTCGAGTGGCTCAGTCTCGAGGCTGCCTGGTCCTGCTGGTAGCCCATTATAGCTCATTATGGCCACGCAACTGTGTTTCCCAGGACACTAATCCCCAACCCCTGCTTGTAGGGACCGCTTCATCTTCCAAGTGGGGAGGGGTACGGTAAGAGGGCCTCCTCCAGCCGATGCGTTCGTTGAGTGCACCGCCCATGCTCCGAACCTGTTCTGATGCCTTTTCTTTCTCCTGCAGAGTGTTTTAAAAAACAACCCACTGAGGCGAGACTTTCTGAACATGCTGCCATGCTCAATGTTCTGACAGGCAAATCCACTAGAGCATCATAGAATTATACCATTCATGGTGTGGCCGATATAGATTCAACCATGCAATTTCTGAAGACCGTTGACCAGTTGAGACAAATTTCTCAAGGAGGTCTTTTTCAGGATTGGTTTAACTTAGTGTCCTGACAGTAGAGGTTCACTTTTAAAACTCGAAAAGCCCCATCAGACACGAAGGCTCGGTTATGGCATGACGGTTTCTTTCAGTCCCCTCTTGTCCAATCTGGTGAACGGTATTTACGCTCGTTCCTCAGTTCGTACCCTTGTTCCGGAGTGGGATTTGCCTTGGTCTTACAATTCTTCCTGGTGTCGGAACAGTTTAAACCCCGAACGCTTATTCTTCTGGAACTTCCTAGTGGCTGTGGCTCGTGCTGTGGCTTGTGGACCATGGGGGTTTTCGGATACTGCCATGTCTACGTCGAGGCCCACACCGCTTTGAAGCGCAAGGAGGTCTCCTCTATGCTACCACCAAATGGCGGCTTTTTACCACCCTAATGCGCCGAAACCCCGATTGTTTTCTGCCACGTCTCACCACCCGTCTCACCATCTTTGCAGCGCCCAGGGTTGGCGACAGCTCAGAGACCTGCAGCAATGGATCACTTGAGCTAGCTTGATTTCTCTCAGTCATCTGAAAGGCACACAAACCACAATGATTTGGTTGGCTGGCTTCTCTTGGTTAGGGCATATGATTTTCGAGCTCACGCTTCCTCTGGGCATTCTAATAAAGAAGGCCTTCATTTCCCGACATTTTTGGACATGTCGGTTGGGATCACTTCACCTCCCACATTCTATTTGATGCATGTGTTAGTTAAGCGGAGAGGGTGTCGCCGTCCAATCCGTCTTGGCTGGATTGACCTAGCATCTTGACCCCGGGAGCATTAGAGGCAACTATGGGTGGGTGGGGGGCATGGACAGGGTTGCGTTGGTTTTGCTACTCTTCTGCGACCTTCTTCCGCAACCAATTAGAGCCATGAAGTGGTATTCTATGCAAAAGGATGTGTGGAGGAATAGCACTTTTTGCTTCTAGGCCATTGCTGAGCAGTTATGATCCATCACATGCCTTATGACCTTTGACTTGAATATCTGACCACGCAGCAACTAGAAGGACGGATCAATTTTCCATTCTATATAGAGTATAGCCTCCCAGAATATACAAAAATGCTCCTTTTATTAGTTTTTTGTTCAAGGTTCATAGGACATGTGGCACATTAAGCCTCTACTATTACGGTCTTCCTCTACACCCTCTAAGGTGTTTTGAGAGGTTTTGTTTTTATTTTTTTGTGAGAAAAACTTTGGTTGGGCAGCGAATCAACTGCGCCCTGTGATGCAGTTTCAGGAGTTTGGCTTATTTTCAATTTCATCAACCCAGGGCCGTACCAGGAATTTTTTTGGGGGGTGTGCGGGTCTTCGAAAATTGACCTTTTTTGGACAAAAATGCGACCGACTCCCGTAAAATGGTCCTTTCTTGGACGTTTTGGAACATCTCATCAACAAAAGTGGACTTTCTTACGACGTCACTTTTCTCTAAATTTTGGCTACCTTTCTTAATCAACAATATCCTTCAACTAGTGGACCTCTCTTCTCCCCCCCCCCCCCCCCCCCGCGTACGGGCCTGTTTTTCAACAAGTGGCGTAATGAGGCTTCGAGTGGTCCTACTGAAAATATTTCTCCAAGAATATTTACTAGTTATCACTCATCGATGTTCAATGATTTTATACCTATGTATTTTGCTGTTGTCCATTACAATATGGTCAATGTTTGGGTATTTTTGATACCTGTATAGCCAGACTGAGGCTTGGCTAATTTATGTTGAGACAACGTGTAAAATTTTGATTAAAGTGCTTTCCATGCTGAAAGATAATGATGAAAGCATTTGTAAGCCTCAAGCTGTTTCCTATTTGTGTTTATTGACCCCAAAACAGGGTATAGACCCCATCTTTTTGCTTCTAGGCCAATTGGAAGAGCAGTTAAACCCATCATAGGCCATATAAAGGTCGTTGACCTTGACCTTGAAATCTGACTAACGCAGCAGGCAACTAGAAGGTGGACCAAATTTTTTGTAATTATTCATATATAGCCTACCAGACAGCATATGTTAAAGAGTCCGTTTATTAGAATTTTTTTCAAGGTTGTATAGGACATGTGTCATATTACGCCTCTACTATAACATAATAGTACCATTTTAGGCAACCCCCCCCATTCTTGACTTTGACGGGAATCCCTGACCTCCACCTGAAGGGGGCACATTCAATTATTTTTTCGCTTTTAAAAGGACCGTTAAAGGATGAACTTACACTTATCTGAAAGCCTTAGACCTTATTCTGTAGTGTTTTGGTGCGACAGGGAATCATCCGTTGGGGGGGGAGGGGGTATCCCCCCCTGTTCGGACGATGGTCACAAAGATATTACTTTAAAGTAAAGTGAGCATCGTAATACATGTAAGACTATTACTTGTAATGTTAATTGCATGATGCTTAAAACATTTCAGATTTTGTAGGCTGCTATTCTGTTCTCTTGAAAAATATAAATCGATGGTATTGGATTTATAAAGGACATAGCCGGATAAGGAGAGAAAGAGGACCCCCCCCTCTATAATCTAAAAAAGGATTATATTAACCATCAAGTTTGAGTGGTGTTTTACAACTACTTAACATGTTACGCAATGTGTTTTTATCCCCAAAAATACACTTGTATCAAGGCCCCAGAGGGAAATGAGAAAAATCTGAGAAACTTCGGGGCATGCTCTCTGGAAAAAAGCAAACCTTAGAGTTATTCCTCCATTCTCAATGACCATTTATTACTTAAATGAAGAAAGAAGAAGAGAAAACAGGAGATGTTGCATAGCTGCCCTTGTTATGGAGCTTGTAGTGACGTCTATAACATGCCTTTTGTCCTTGATAAGCTACAAAGAGGCTACACGAGGCAGCACTTAACAACAATACCCAAATACATTAGCTTTGCTCCTGAGATTGGGATTATATAACGTCTTCACACAAAGCAGACTCTGGGAATACAAACACAATGGCCCATGACCGCGCTTATTATATCATGAGCAAGGCCAGCTAGCACTAAGAGCTAATAAAATCACAATCCCATGGCAAAGTTCACAGATTTCCTTCACCATGGTATGAACAAACATCACCTTGTTTTGTAGTATGATTAGTGTACCAGGAATGAATGGCAGATGTTGTTAACAGTGTACCCAACCAAGGCTTCTGAACTGAGCCCTTGATAAATTAGCATGCCTTACCACATAGTGATGTGGTTATGGTTATGTATGTAAGGTGTGTTGTGGTTTATGGCAATTCCATTAGTGTTCAGGCCCCCCCAGAAAAACAAAAATGCAATGAGGTCTTTCCCCCCCAAGAACCAGAATGCCACTCATATATATGGTGCTAAATAATTATAAAGCTATCCTTGCAAAGCGGGCATCGTCGGTTCTTGGGGGGATAAGGAGTCCCTATTTGGAAATTTTCAATTACCCTTGAAGCCTGATTATAATTTTACATAAAAACGGTCTTTTAGGGATTTGTGAAAGTGGGATGTTTGAAAACCGGCAAAAGTTACAAACTTTGGACATTGTCCCCTTAAAATGCGAAATGTTTCAAGTTCATATGCTCTCATGAAAATACACCCGGGAGGGCGTCCTCCATTCCTTATCCGGCGAGTCCTTTTCTATGCAGCATAAGGTTATAAATGCAACTCACTTGTGAAATAAACCAAGAAATTTCCATAACGGCGTATCAGTGTATAGAATTACAGAAGTAACATTTTAAAAAATAGACATACAGACATACCAAATGCCGTGTACACTTCTTTTCTATGAGAAGGTTGATTTTAAATAAGATATAGACATACTAGCGTATCAGTTTAGCCTAATTACAAATAAATAGTATTCAATACAGTGTTCAATTTATATCTTAATAAAAAAAGTAAGTATAATTTCATTTAAAGACTTCAAGAATCATGATTATATTTTAATTCAGATATTTTCTTTTATAGGGTTGTCAAAAATCACAAAAATTTCAATTGCGAATATCTCAAAGGTAGTTTTTTACTGAACGCCCCTAGTCTATTCAGAGACGCATTGATTAATTCGAGATACCGGTATAAGGGTGCAGCGTACGGCATTGGTTTGAAGACAGTCCAGAACAGGCCCTCCCACTTTTTCATAACGGGCATCTGTCCCCAGGATTGTTTTACAGAACGTGGCAGTCCTAAGGTTAGAAAAAATAGTGTGCACGTTTTTTCTGAGAATACAGTGATATGAATAAACATATTTGAACAATAACGAAACGAATTGACATTAACATACGCAGAACAGGATCTAATTTTTTGCCAATGTATGGTTATTTCCGATGATTAACCTTGTCAGCATTGTTGCTTATTAACGACTAAACTCGTTTTTCGATGTGTGTGAGAAGGGCGGCCTTGTTAAAGTTTTGGTAACCCAATCTTTTAAGGTTTTCTATAAGGTCCCAGGGAAAGCAAATAAGAATTGATGTGGTTGTGTAAGTCTACAAGGAGGGAAAAAACGCATTCGATATATGTATTGGGTTGGTGATTGACATCATTTGTGGTGCCATTGATTTTTCAGAGGAGTTTAATAGAAATTTCCAGGTGACTGGTGTGAATCTAAATTCATGACACTGACTGAAAATCATAGTTTACACTAATGATGTCATGGTAGGATATACTTTTTTCGGCCATGTTTATATGAATGGAATGTCCCGTAAAGGATTTGGAGTAGGTTTATCATCATTTTCTGGGACCTTTAAGCCTTTTTTTAATGTTTTTGTATTATTAATAAATTTATACAACTTGAACTTTCATTGACCTTTCCTCGTAACCGAAAAGCCACAAAGCGCCTCTTTGTTGAAAAAAAATTGCGTGGTTTCTCGTTTCCTTACGATCTTCGACACCTTCGCCTTGTCCTCAGACTTCAGATCATCGGCAGCCTCTCTCAGTAAGCTTGTGTATCTTGTCATGTGGTAACGAAGACGAAAAGAAAACGTGCTAATAGCTGCCTTATCACTTGTGACCAAAAATGAAGCAAAGGTTTTTTCGATTTCAAGTCATTCATCAAAGAGTCAGTTTGTGCCAAAATATGGGAGGAAAGTTGGTCTCTCCTTATCCCTCTCTCTCTCTATCTCTCTGCTGCAAAGCGTCGGCAGCTACAAAGAATTAGAATGTTTTCAGTTCAATATGGTAGTCAATGGTACACATGTACTGGTTCTATTTTGCCAAGTTTCCTCGATGATGAAGGAAAACTTGTAGGAATGTTACTTTATATACTATGACAGGTCAGGTAAGAAATTTATGGCATAACCACATTATACATTCACAGTGTCAACCCGTCCGGTTATATCATGTGCGTGAGTAAGTTAATACAATCGTCTTGAACTATACCTGTTGCAAGAATCCTTATCAGCTGGTTCCATGGCAAAGTCGAGAGTGTCTAAGTAAGAGGTTTATCTATACCGATTGTTCTGTGGAGATCATCTCCCTGTCGGTTAAAAATAGTGGAGAAATCAACCGATCTATTTTTTGTTTCAAAAAGTATCATCGAAGCAGAAATATTTTACCTTGCATTGTATTTGGGATGCAAAGTTTAATGGTTTGTATTATAAACCAAAGCAATTTAAATAGAAAACCGGATAGATAACACACATGGAACCACTCCTCGGTATGACATTTGTTTACATGGTTCAAAAAGATAAGCAACAATATTTTGGAATTCTTTAGGTGTTGGCAAAGACAAAGCAGGCTTGGGGTATAAAGGTTAGTCCTGCTTTCATTTATGCTTGACTATTCTAAACGAAAAAACACCCTTTTCATATTATTTCAAAACTTCAACACATAAGGTGTCATTTGACTTCAATTTATTAATCCGTGTTTTCATTTTTTTTCCAAATTTCAATTATAAACTATTTCTTGTCAAAAGTGAACAACTAAGAAAGGGTGGCAATAAAATTAAGATCTTTGGCTAAAAATTTATTTAAAGATAACACGTCATTTGAACAAATTATAAAATTCCTTCAATATGTCTCAAATGATTAACAAATGATTTAACAAGAGAAGAAAACACATTTTTAAACCACAAAAAAATACATTATGTGCACAGAGCAGTCATATAACGATGTATAAAACGACGTCCAGAACTTGTTGTACCTACATTGTATTCTTTTTATCAACCAATTGGTTAAATTATGGGAATCAATCATTGATTTTACTATCGCAAAGGTGGCATATCAGTCCAAATATCGTTCAAAATAAAGCTTGGGCCGAATCAACTCTGATGTGTATTTTTTGTGGTTTATCACTGTGAATCTGTGTTTCTGAACATGATATGGAGTTAATCATTTCAAGGTGAGAGTAACAGACCGTAAAAAAGCAAAGAGGAGGTATATTGTTCTTCCCACAATCAATTTCTTCCAATACATTTTGCACAAGTTATTCTTGTTGTCGCAAGACGGTATCCGCAACATGAGGTGCCTTATGTCAGTGAATGATTTTGGATTTTTGCGAATTATCGGCATTCCACTTTGTACTCAAATCATTTATGAAAACTTAATAAAAATGGTAAATACATAATGAACCCTGATGAACTCCCGCCTTACATGAGAAGACATTGTTCGTCTAAGGGTGGTCAAAACCACTACCAGGTTATTGCATATCGACTCTTTTTAGTATAACAGCATAAGTATTGACTTGTCTGCAAAGTTGTCAGAATGGAAATGTTACTGTAGTTGTTTTGCTGATTCCATTTCTACATTTGATATGGTTGGCTTTAGAAAAACTAACAATAAGTGAACAAGTACCACTGATAGCCTCCCTAACAATACAGTAATTTACTAAAATAGTTTTTTGGACCAACTATATATCATGATATTTCGGGAGTTGAGAGTAACGCAATGAATTATTATTGAATGAGTGAGTGAGTGAGTGTGTTTTTTTGTTGTTATTGGTGTTGAAAACATCTCAATGAGTGAGTTTGAGTGAGTGATTGAGTGACTGAGTGAGTGATTGAGTGTGACTAAGTGAATAAGTGACTGAGTGAATGAGTGAGTGAGTGGAGTGACTGGACTGACTGAGAGCGAGTCCAAAGATGGTACCCAAGGAATATAAAACATCTTCCTTACGGCAATTCCATACTGTAGTATGGTGTTTTTAAATTATATTATAATCACCCGCCTGAAAATCCTTTTCATGTTCAGCAGCAAGGTCTCAGAGATGGCATCGAAAATGCCAGCTAATCGTTCTCTTTTGCTCTCAAAACAACGAAACAGTTGTCCTTGATTTCCATCCGTGTTGTTCAGCGTACATTGTTAATTCATGCATGGTAAATCGGCAGGGGATGATATAGGAACACTTAAGATGTGAAAATTTGTTTTGAAGACACTACGCATATTCTTTAAGAAAAATCGTGTCACTGTCAAAGGTTAGTTGTCTCTTCCCGATTCGTACTGTGATTGGATGGCGCTCCCGGAGTTGAGTGAGCTTATTATGTTAGGAAAGATATGTGCCAATTTAATAATTAAATGCCTTGTGGTTTATTTTTATTGATTTTGAATTAAATCATATCTGGTTAGATAAATACCTCTCCGTCGTCGCCATTAGCCATCAAAGAATCAAATCAATTCATCTGCTGAGAGGTCCTCCCAAACAAAAAAAGTTCTCTTTGTTCTTGGCGAAGAAATTCTGGTCCAGCCTGTTGTAACGATATAGTTTAAGAAAACGCTTGTTTAAATTGAATAGCTAAATATTCATTATTAGAGTGCGACTTTTTTGTCGTTGTTGGTGTTTTTTTAGATACTTAAAAAAAAAAAAAAAAAAAAAAAAAACAATTTGGCTTTAGATATCATCCAGAATTAGTTAAAAATTGCTAACACCTGATGGCGATATGACATATTGTCGGATCTGAGAAATTGGAGACTCGTCCGTGGCCAATACTGGATCCATAGCTAAAGCCGTGAGGTTTCTTTGCAGCACTCGTGACGAACACTTCATTCATGGTTCCCATAGGCTTCTACGAGCGAATTGAGTTAGTTCACTCAGCTCAAAGTTAATTGCGGGACTACATCGACACAAATCGTCTATTACCTTTTCCAAGGCATCTTTCAGCTGCTCTTCTCGGCTTATGGTCCCGCTATCGTCATCGTCGTTCTCCTTCAACAAACTCAGGAGGCAGTTAGTAGAGCCTGTTCACAACTTTATGTTTTTCAGATACCTCTGACTTTTCTTCCTTTAATCTTTCCAACGATTTGCCTGTCACATAAAAATTACCAATCATTAATGAATGAGGAAGAAGAAGTAGCGGATTTGAAGGAGTCGCAGTGTCATCAGATGTGACAGGGGGCCCTCGACACTCCCTCTAGTCACACTTAAAATTGCGACATGCGTCACTTTGCGGACGGTTAACAGTTTTAATGTCAAGCCCCCACCCGTAAGCTGCCCCTAAACTGTGCTCTCACCAGATAACATGGAGATATTGGGCCAATATAGGCCCAATATTTACTCAATATCGGGCCAGTATTGGCTACAGTTATAGCCAATATTATTGCTCAACGGCCAGCATTGGACCAATATTGGGCCCGTGCCAATGTGGCCACAAATATTGGGCCAATTCTTGGTAATAGATATTGAAAACAATATTGGGAATATATCAATATTTTTATTTGCCAAAAAGAAATATATTTCACCCTGCTTTATTTAAATAAATTAATTAACATATTTGAGATAGATCAAATAGTTTTATTTTTTGATTGAAATTGGATTATATAGTAATAGTTTGAAACTTGGTTCTGATCAAAACATCGTCATTGAGAGATTTTAAGCGATTTCTGTATGTTTTATTGTTTCTCACACAGTGAGATTTTAGGCAAAACAATTAGCTTAAGCCAATATTGGGCCAACGTTATCCCCCAAATACAGTTGGCTCTATTTTGGCTGTTGGTCGATTGGCAATATGATGCGCCAATATTATTTTTTTTTTTTTTTTTTTTTTTTTAAAATGTTAAACCATTAAAGGATGCAGATATGAAGCCGATATCACATGCCAATGGAAAAACCAATAGTGCGCCCAATTTACGTAGCCAGTGATGGACAATATAGCGTGAGATCGGGCAGGGTCCTCAGCACCCCTAGCGGCACTAAAGTGAGCAATTTGCGTCACTTTGCGACGCGTAAGGGCCACCTTAAGGGTTGCCGACAGGGCCCTTATATAATAAACAAATTATAGTTGGCAGATTCTACCGATTTCAGATGTCTAATCTAGAACAAGTTTGCTCATGTTAATTCTAGAGGAAAAACCGCGCCTGTTGATGTGGAACTCTTTTTTAAACAGTCTAAGTTGAGGTGTTAAACCGTACGCACGATCCGATAAAGAAAATATTCTGCTCGTTTAATTTGAGTAAAGCTACGGTTACAATTGTGGATTTTACTCAACACAGTCACTATAGCAAAGGTTGTTCTTTTTTGATCAATATCTTCTATTAATTCCTGCTACTATCCTGAGCATATTTTTTCTGCTTCAGTTGATTCAAACGGTGACCTAATTATTTTCATTTAAAAAAGACTTTTCAACTACCGTTTGGAATATGATAACTATTTGCTAGAATGATTTGTTTTTGTTTTTTATTATATCAAGGCAAACATCTAAATCACAACTGGACACGTACTCAGTGGAATAGGCAATTTCTGGGCCTCCCACACAATAGAGGATTTTAGCGGCAAAGATTGGCCTAGTGACATGCAGCCAGCACATTTTGTGGGCAGACCAGCCGATATAGGGTTAACAGTGTAATCGAAACAAAAGGCTAGAGGCCTGATAATTATGTTTCGGAAATAAAGGGCAGGTTACGGCCACAATTGGCGTCTCGACTAGCTTAGCAATGCAATGGTTCAGCTTCATGCGACTAAACAAGGAAAACCACTGAAGAGACCCTCTGAGCATTACTTCTAGACTTTCGATTCCCTGATTACGGTAATGGTTATTGTAATCCAGGATAATGATGTAGGATTACTAAGTATCATGCTCACGAGGCTCAAACAACAACTACCGTCAGCCGCACCGCTTATTCGAGAGAAAAGTAAAGAATTAGTTGTTTTCAGTAGTCATCTCGTAGCTAAGAGACGCGCTCGACTTATTTCCAACCACGGTTTTCTTTCTTTTAAATGTTTTTTTTATTACTTTGGCCGTAGTATTTTCTTCCATTCTATAGCAAGAAATTTACATAGAGTTGGTATGAATAAGTTATGAGAAACATTTAATGTGATCCATACCTTGCTAGTTTGTGTTAGGAAGTGGAGTCGGATTCTGTATATACTTCTCCGTTCTTTCATTGAGTTGAACTTTAAATACCTCCTGCTCGATCAGCATACTGAATTAAAATATACCAAAAAAAAATGTTCCAAGGATTAAAAAAGTAAAGCTTTATCTAGGTTCTGACCTTTTAATTAAAAGGTCATCCTGGAGTTAACATTTACCAGTGCTGCCCCCCCCCCCAATTTGTTGAACTGGTTGTCTTGAGTTCTTGATTAAAAAATGAGAGCTGTCTGTCCGGCGGCATTACTACTTTGCATATGGGGCTGATATTGGCATGAGGGGGGAGGGCACAGTCTTAGCCTTTGTTTGCAGGGTATCAGAGGTGACCAAAAGGTCAAAGAGGATGTCTAGAGGTACATTTTAGATAAGAAAATGCCCGATGACAATAAATTTGGTCAAAAGGGGACCGCGGAACTGAGCACAAAACAAATGTGAGGTCAAAGGTCGCAACATAGGCACCACACGGGGGAGGGCGATTGCACTTGTGCAAAAAATTAGATCTGTCTGGGAGTCTATCCGGCGGTGCGATTCGTATATGCTTTGACATATGGGGTGCTTATTTGGCATGAAGGTAGGGAGGACAGTCTGAGGTCGCTTGTTATAGGGTATCAGAGTGACCCAAAAGGTCATCTAGAGGCATTTAGTAAGCAAATGCTCTATGACCACCAAGTGGTAAAAATGACCACTGACCTGAGCACAGAACAAATATGAGGGGTCAACGCATAGGTCAAGGTCACCAAGTAGAATTCCAAAATGCAATTATATCATTTTTTAATTAAGCTACAAAGTTAGGTCTGTATTGACAACGAAAAAAGATTATTGCGAAATACGCCGACAAATTACATCGTTGTTTTACGATGCATGGAAAATATATCACTTATATGTCACTTTATAGGATATAGGGATAGTATATTATATAGATAAGAGAGAATATAGATAGAGTATAGATAAGATAGAGATAGATATATAATATAATATTATATAGATCGGATAATAATATTAGAGATATATATTAGCCCGACAAAGTGAATCGGCAATAATGAAATAACAAAAATTATAAACAGTTGTCATAAATATTGCCGTAAAAACATGAGAGTAAATTAAGACAACGGTTTCGGGCATGCGCCCTTCTTCTGGTGAATGAAATGAGTAGAGTGAGCACTTAGAAATGATAACAAAGGAGAATATACGAGAGGAACCCGGACGTAGGGGAAATCACAATATAAACAAGGGAATACGAACGTACGAAATAAACAAGAAATGTCTTTAAAATGGAAAAGGTGGATGCACTGTTGTGAAAACAACTGTGCTGCAGAACAAGAGTTCACATAAAGAGACGACGCGATAATGCGTGGCAAAAATTACTTCTTGAATGCAGTGAAGCTGGCATTAAGTCCCTGCTGGTGGAGTGTAAACCAAGATATGTATGATTCGTTGTTCAGTATGTCTTTTCGAAACTTGATCTGAAACCATGAAAAAGTGAAAACGCCTGTGATTTTGAGTCATCACTTGCTGTGATTAGTGGAAAATGGGTGGCAACAGGTGTCCGGGAAAGTTTAAGAACGGAATAGAACGGTAAATGCCTCAAGTAAACGATGGAAATACGTCGTTGTCTCCGCCAATATATAGAAGGTTACATTGGTTGCAAATATTGAACGCGACCTCCGCGACCCATTGCCAACGTTTATGTCCTGGGCATTCTAGATCAGTTAGTAGATGTACAAGTGAATGAGTCCTTAATGCGACATGTGCCTGCAGGAACAGCAATGAAGTCCATGGAGGAGAGGTGATCACAAGTCTTAACACCGCGCCTTTTGCACAGGGTTAGTGGATGCCAGAACTGGCAAGCGGCCTGACTGAGAGTAGAATGCACAAGCTGATCGCGGTTATGTTCTTATCGCGAAGGTTACGCACCAAAGACGTGGGGCCGGAAAAAACTGTTTAGCAGTGGAGACTCGCTTGAAGAATATGAAAGTTCTTCCGGCCCAAATTTGGCGATCTTAGTAGTAGCCTGGATATAAGTGAGCACAAGTGGAACTCTATTGCTAGTGGATTCAGTGGATGGTTCAAGAGCATTCTTGAGATTTCTTAGCGAATACGACTAGAAGCAGAGTCGGTAACTGACTCTTGAGGTAACGAGCGAATGGCAAGAAGAAAGACATCATATCAACTGCACGTCACGAAAAATCTCGTTATCGCTGCAGATACGCCTCAAACGATAAAGCTGTGAGTATGGAATACTATTCCTGCACGAGGGGATGGGATGAATGATACGTTAAAAAGGTATGTGCGTCGGTAGGCTTATAATAAACACTTGTGGCTAGATTATCACCGGAGATAGACACGTAATATCCAGAAATGGAAGACTAGTTGTAGCCACGTCTGACGACAATTAATTGCCGGATTGATAGCTATTGATATAGGCAATGAAATCCCGAAGTTCCGCCAATAGAACAAGATGCTGCTCCCACGCATCGTCTGATGATAGCGCATGAAAAGAAATCAGGTTTGGATGCCACAGCCAGTGTAGGAAGAGTCGAAGATCTGTGCCCCAAAAATCCAAAAAAAGGCATGCAAAGGCTGGGCCCATACGGAATGCCCATCCCTACACCAGATATTTGGCGAAAGAAGCTGCCATTCAAATCAAATGGCCGCTGTGTGTTAAGTACTAGTTAGCTAATCTTAATAGAGTGGCGGTGGAACAAACTAGAAGTGTTTGCTGGTCAAGAAAAAAACGGAGAGCACTAAGGCCATCACGGATGGGTATAGACGTATACAGCGAGGTTATATCCATTGTAAATATAAAAACGATTTGTTGAACCAGTAGTAAATTTAACTCTTGAAATGTCATGGTTCAGATTCAAGTTCGAAAAGGACACTGAACAAAACGTCATACATATCTTGGGTACACTCCAACCAGGCAGGACTTAATGCCAGCTTCACTGATCAAGAAGTAATTTTTTGCCACGCATTATTCGCGTCGTCTCTTTTATGACGCTGTTCTTGGCAGGCAAGTTTGGTTCAACAGTGTGCATCCACCTTCCCATTTAAAGACATTTCTTGTTTATTTAGTACGTTCGGATTCCTCTTGTTATATGTGATTTCTCCACGTCCGGGTTCTTCGTAGATCTCCTTTGTTATAGTTCTAAGTGCGTTCATCTTATCATGCATTCACCAGGAAGAAGGCGATGCCGAAAACCGTTGTGAATTTACTCTCATGTTTTTACGGCAATATTTATGACAAACTGTTATAATTTTGTTATATGAGATAGATATATAGAATATATATATAAGATATATCATGATAAATATATATATAGATAGATCTGTATATATATCAGATAATCGACAAATGGTATATTACGGGAGCAGTGAATAATTCATTAGCTTATACTGAGCTCTTATAGTTATATTAAATTAATTAAGCATTATATTCTTCCATTTGTTTCTAGTGGCTTACCCTTCACGTGCATAAATTATATCATCTTGAAACCTCGCGGATTTGTAGATATAATGATCATAGGTAATATTCCACATTCTATAGCGTATGACTCAAATGTACTGCATACAGAAGGAATGCATAGGTTTTTTCTGTTAGGTTCTGTTCCAAATTTGGCTGTGACCAAGCTTCAGGCACTGTCATTCAGATCTGGTGTTTTACTGAGAAGGGTATCGGCTGGTTTCAGGGATAAATACCATCCTGAAAACGAGAACACATCAAGGACAAAACGTTTTACAAAACTGGTTGACAAAATTATACATTTAAATGTTAGAGAAAAGTGGCAATAAACTCACCATCATAAAACCCGTGAATAGGATGTTGCAGGGACAACCCTCCGTCACAAAACAGCTCCTGCGCACCATGAAGAGTTATTATTTATGGTGCAATACTACTTTAAAGGAATATTAGAAAATTCTCTCTTAAGACTGAACTCCTTATAAAGGTAAATTTAAATTTAACAAAATCAACTATAGCATTATTGGAAACCCAAAAAAATTAAATCATGGCCCTTTCCCCCCCCCCACAAAAAAACCCAATAATTACAAGGTAAGCAATCACCAAAACATATTGACAAAAGCAGAATGTAAAAGAAATCTACTCTTAGGGTTTTTGAAAGAACATAGTCCTTTTTGTATTTGCGGTCATCTCTTCTCCTATTTCAGAAGGCCAAGGGTGTTTAAAGTGTTATTGAGAACAGAAATCTCTATAGGATTCCTATGTCTAGAACAACAACCTGGGAATGTCAACGCGCAAGATAAAGAACCAGAGGCTACTGGACCATGGAATCCAAAGGGCCATTCACGGACCAACATGAGTGTGCACTACGCTAACATACAAATCTATGGGCCATATAATGGCCATCTAATGTGAACACGCTATACGAAGATGAGGGCGTCAATGACATCAATGACGATATGTCAAAAGGAGAGAACTGGCAGTTATGGACAATTAACGGACCCAGAGTGGGAGCTAGAGGTCTTCACTCATCTCGGCTCAAAACCAGTATCCCAACCACGGACTGAGCAACAACGGCATAGAACTTCTGCAAGGTATGTACTATTGCGTCACAAGACTAGAAGAAAGTAGCAAACATGACTAGTCCAATCCAGAAACATGCAGTTGCCAAGTAGTTATACCGACCTAAAATGGTGTTTGTGCTGTGTGTGGTGTGTGTGTGTGTGTGGATTTTTTTCCCGGAATTTGTTGTTTATTACATATTTGGTTTTTTGGCGGGAGGCGTCTTAAAAATATTGATTTTCTTTTATTTATTGTTTTATTGGTCATCTGCCGAGACACCCGGTGTTGTATTTATGCAAGTAAGTATTTATGCAAAACTGCGGGCTTCGTCATTACCCTGCCGCACGACAGGTTGAACTGGCAAAATAATGGGTTATGTTACTCACACTAGTTCCGGGTGTCACGAACTGGCGCAGTTCTAGGATGTAGTGTCCTACATAGAGTAATATGTAACGCATGTGTACTACCGACTCTCTAAATGTAAACGAGTGAAAAATTCGCTCCCCAAACAGAGTAAAACTCTTGTACACCACTCCAAAATGAGTGGTTCTGAGAAAAAACAAGATGGTATCAATTTGGGCTAATTTGCAAAAATTATTTTAATTGGTTCTTTGTCGATATTAAGGAATGACTTTGCGTTCAAAAACCTTATCTTGGAGTTGTCTGAGGATGGAAAATGGGCGACCACTTTTTCGGGAGAGTGACAATTTCAATTGGCATAGGTCTAGGTCAAGTTACGATTTTTTGTTATTGTGGGGTATGGGTTATTAAGTGATCCCCATTGACTGTGGAGGTGTTTCATGATCAAATTCCCCTGGGAAAGTCGTTATCTGGGGTTGGGTCCCTAGGAACCCCCTTCGGGCACTAACGAAGTTTTTTAGCTTGGGCGCAGGTATGAATAGACCGTATTCAATAGCCAGCCAGGTTGGTGGACAGATAGACGCATTCCAGTAATATAATACATTCACCTGTCAATGATCCCTGTTGCTTAATGTAACACTGGATCATGACAGCCTCCTCCTATGTATGGTAGTCTGGAATGTTTTCATTTGTCCACCAACATGTCTTGGTGGCTGAGTTCATATTGAATACGGTCCTATAGGGTGGGTACATTCTCAAAGGAATTTGAATCCTTTTGTATCGATAAAGGCATATACTGATTATTAATTTCGTTTAAATGGAAAGTAAAGGGCCTCTACCTTTATCCTTGGAAACTGTTCGGCGTGTCTGCGTAGTGTCCTTAACATTCAAGAACTATGACGATCATACGGCAATATGTACCTCAAATTTAATTATATTGCGGGTTTAAAAGACGAGCGCCTTGTGGTAAATACGAAGATAGTCACGGGGTGTGTATAATTATTTTCTAGAGCAAATAGTCCTTTCAATTAATTTCAAAATCAGTTGATTTGTTAAAATTGAAAACTAAACAGCATCAAAATAGATTTTTATACTTTTAGGCATATTATAGCGGCGCGGAGAAACCATGGCCCAGCATTGAATTTAATAAAGACGAAATATACACGGTCTCGAACCCGGTGTAAAGAAAAACTGAGTGTTCCCCCATGAGAGAGTGTCCCTAGCTACCATAGCAACATGTACGGAAATAAACCCGTTACCTTGTAGACGAGACCATTTGGGGACAGTGCGGAAAAACAAATGATGCAACAGCACTCAATGGAGACACAATAGACGATGGGTGGTAGGACACTTAGTCACATGGACACGTATTTTATGACACCTGTACTCTCGCTGTGTAGGCGTGAGTTAACCCACTAGACCACAGGGACTGCGTTACGTGATACCCGTGATGAAACGAGCGCGAAATTCTTTCCTTCTTTATTTAAAGAGTTTCAAGCGGCCGTCGTCGCGTAATTAATTATTTATAGTCTGATTTTTATTCGTTGTTTTGTTAATTCATGCATATCATTTGGAGGGTAGGAGTGATACCGAAATTAAAAAGCCGAAGAATAGGGAGTAGAACATTATTAAGCGTAATGTTTTCTTTATTGCAGATAAAGCTCCAGAAAAATTGGTTACATTGATTATAAAATTAATATAGATTTCTGAAAATGAGTGTGTAAAATGCAATGTTGGAATAATATTCAAATAAGGAATAGTTTTGACTGCTAACCATGCTTAGTTCCCGATGTAGGGGCAAAGAAGGTCAAACGTCCATTGCATTCATGGGGCTTGACATTGTTTCCCCCCCCTACTTTGGTAAAATAAGCATCTGAGCACTCAAACTATTCCTTATTTGAATTCTATGACATCCAACAACTACTTTGACACCATTTTGCATCAATCGGTGCTTTTTTTGAACTTTAAAATTTGCCTGACAACAGAAATTACCCTTTTTTAATGATTTTTGCATTTGAGCTATAACTCTTGAACTTTACGTTGTAGATATATTTAAACTATTAACTTTCTTGAATCCTTACGGTTAGAAAAATAGCGTGGTATACTTTCCAACACAATTGGATCAATTTAAAAATTTGACCCCTGTACATACTTTGTCTTGGCACCATTTGTCAGTCTGTCGACATATTTAATCACTCAAACTTTTTGTACTTGAGATGTTTTACAAATGTTTGCTAGCTCCTGGGCTAAAACTAATGTCGCATTAAGAGTCAACTGAATCGAGTGCTCTATTCTTTAC
The DNA here is from genome assembly GCA_023653785.1 of Ophioderma brevispina. Lineage (NCBI taxonomy): Eukaryota > Metazoa > Echinodermata > Ophiuroidea > Amphilepidida > Ophiodermatidae > Ophioderma > Ophioderma brevispina. The sequence continues at coordinate 72,059 of JAMKCH010007056.1, forward strand.
CGTTGTAGCCGGACTATGAGTACGGCGGACTATAATTACATGTACACCGGTGCTCTCGCTATCTAGACGTGAAATTTACCACTAGACTATGTTTACGTGGATATCTAGTGAAACGAGCGCTATGTATTTCAATAATATAAATAATAATAATAGAGTACCCATAGGGTTTCCAAAATCTCCACCGTACAAAAGGTCAGCCATAACCCATATCGAATTTGACTGTGACACAAAACAATTAGCCACATGTATCTGGTTTAAACTCGCCAAAGGCTTTGAGCTGGATGCTTAGAATCACGATTCTGGTATGTAAAACGTATATAGAGCGATAATTTCTGTTATCACTTATCAAATATCTAAAATACATATCTGAAACGATGACTGAATTAGATATGCTTACCAGGAAGAGCACCTGACATGCGCACTGCAATTCTGATGGGCATATTAGGTGTGGTTTTGATATGACAGTATACGCAATCCAGTGCATTAACGTTGACGACTACTACACAAAGTTCTCGACCAGTTTGGGAGTAGAGCTGAAATCAAAGCGTGAAAATTAAAAGCGAGAATTCTGTATTTTTGTAAGGACATCGCCGGATAAGGAATGAAAGACGCCCTCTGTAGTTTTCATGAGAACGGATGAACTTGAAACGTTCCGCATTATAAAGCCACAGGCTCAAAGTTTACCTTTTGCTGGTTTCCAAAAAATCCACTTCACATAAATTCCAAAAAAGTTGCTTTTATGTAAAATTATAATACAGGCTTCAATGGGTAATTGAAATTTCCAAATATGAATCCTTCCCCCCCCCCAAGAACCACAATGCCGCTTTGCAAGGATGTGCGTTGTATTATTTAGCAACATATATGTGAGTGGCATTCTGGTTCTTGGGGGGGGGGAGACCTCATTTTTGCATTTTTGTTTTCTGAGTGGTCTGAACACTAAATGGAATTGCCAAAAACAACAACAACCTATTACATACATACCTTACCGAGGTAAGACATCTACCAAGGGCTCAGTTCAGTAGCCTTGGAAGAGCACATTTTAACAACAGCTGACCATGCGTGTTCTGGGTATCATAAATCATACTAAAACACAGGGTGTGTATTTGAACAATATAATGGTGAATGAAAGCTATTAAAGGTGCGTGTTCCGATCGTCTTAAAGACCCCCTGATTTACCCGGAAGTAGTATCGATTTTGATATCAGATGAAAGGCCGTATTTTTCTTATTGTCGTCCTGAAATTTGAGCCCTCAAATCCATTTCATTCCCAAGATATAAACAAAAAAAAACCGCCGTTTTAGTGGTTAACCATAATTATTAGCACAGTATTGAATAGGGCTTTGCAACATTCATTATTGCGTCTACCATCAAAACCGCAGGTTTGTTTCCCACGGTACTTGATGGGGTGCATGTGCAAGTGCCAGGCTCTCATATCAAGTAGAGAACACAATACACATAAATCGGAACAAGCACCTTTAACTACGCCATGGGATTGAGATAGTGAGTTAACTTGCTCACGATATAAATAGCGCGTTCATGGGCCATGCTTTGGCCAATGTATTGTATTCCAGAGTCTGCTCGATGTGAAGACGGATATAATCCTAATCTTAGCAGCATAAGCTGATAGGTATTGGGGTATTGTTATAAAGGGCTGCCTTATGTAGTCTCTTTGTAACTAATGAAGGACAAAAGGTCTATCTAGGCATCACTTACAAGCTCCGTAACAAAGAGCAGCTATGTAACATCTTCCTGTTTCTCCATTTAAGTAATAAATGGTCATAGAAATGGATGCATGCTCTAAGCTTTGCTTTTTCCAGAGGGCATACCCCTGAAGTTTATCAGATTTTTCTCATTTTTTCTTGATACAAGTGTATTTTAGGGATAGAAAACACCTTGCGTTCATGATAAAGTAGTTGTAAAACACAACAACAAAATTGATGGTAAAATATAACAATGATGATTATAGAGGGCCTCCTTCTGTCCTTATCCGGCGATGTCCTTTGCGGGTCCGACTAATGTCGGAGGTATAAATCAAGTTATATGCAAAACAAAAAGGATAAAGGATTTTAAAAAAATTAAATAATGGTATTTTCTTTAAAAACTCATAACTTGTTGATAAGTTGCTAGATACACTTCAAGAGGTTCTTTTTAGGTTTTTTAAAGTAAAGTTTTGGACAAGCCCACACTATTAACTATTTTATTTTCGTAATTTTCAACATTGGACTGTTAGAAATCTTTGTATGCAGAGTTATTTGTAATTTTACAAATATGTTCGATTGTCTTTGCTGTTAAATGAACATTTTCGGGGTTTTTTTTTCAACAGGAAAGTACACTGGACAAAGCTAGAAAACATGCACACGATTTAATAAAATATTCTTAATGTTAGTTTTAGACTATTTTTAAAATTCTTAAAATTACGGTTGGAACAGTCGAAGCCAAGCCGTGAATTTACAAGCAATGTAAAGTTCATATATATTTAATCGTAAGTTTTTCCTGATATTTTGTGATCTTTTACTGTAAAATATGAGTGTGCCTTTGTCTACTGTATGGTTAAAATATCATGTTATGATGTCTATTTAAAGTTTAAAAAGTAGTTCGTGAAATTAAGGTGATTTCTACAAGGTGTAGTCTCTTACGTCAGCGAAAGTGGCGTCCGGGTCCCCAAGCTTGTCGGCTACTGCCTTTCCAAACCATCTAAGCAGCCTCTTCCCGGGGTGCCATCCGAAGTTGTTCTTCATATTAGGAAGAAGAGACGCAGCACCTAAACGAGCATCTATATAGCATGTGAATCGGAGCAGGGACAGGGGCAAAAGAACAATGGAAAGGATGGAACAGGGAAGGAAGGAGGAGAAGACATAAGATCCGAGAGTTACAGACAAAAAACAATGAGCACAATTTTAAAATAAGTGAAAGGAAGACATCTGGTTACAAAAATTACCAGACCATTTCATGCACGGTCTGCCTCACATGATTCAGTGGGTATAAATTACTAGGTGGATTTTTTCGCATGTGTACATAGTCTAGTACAATCGTCCACAACTCGTGGTGTTCCGAAATAGGTTAACCACTAAGTGACCAAGGGGTTTTTCACTCCCGTTGGTGCCCAAGGGGGGGGGGGGGGGGGGGGGGGGGGGGGGGGGGCATGTGGACCCCCCCCCCTAAGGAACCACTTTCCGAGGGAATTTTGCACAAATTGATACCACATGTGAAGGATCATAAGACAACCCCAACTCAGCCAATAAAAATGAGATTTGGTTATTTTTGGGTGGCAAATTAGGCAAAAAAACTTGTTTTTCAAAACACGCGAAATTGGGCAAAAAGACGGAAAATTCAATTGAGCGTTGCGCTTTACATCAAACATTTTGACAACTTATTTTACTGTTGATACTATGTCTAGAAGACCCAAATTACTTAAGTTAAAACACAAAACCATCAGTTTCAGGATCCTTCTTTTTTTATACGGTGTTGCAAAAATACAACCGTCATTTTCCCCATAGAGTTTGTTACAGTAAACGGTTTGGCAACGTCATGATGAAATTGGTTTGTTTTTCACACATAAGGGTGAATTATTTTTTATGTTACTAATAATTGTTTACTACATGTATGTGTGAACCTATTCAGCAAAAAAAAAATTTGCTTTGGTTCTCCAGGTTTTCTTATTCTATATTTTTAAAAATATTCTCAAATGACGTCCGTAGTGCCCAAGTGGGGGGGGGGTTCCATGGGACCCCCACTAATTATCCTCATTTAACGGCTTGGCCGATTTTAATTATTTTTGTTATAAAAAGAAGCGCATTTAAAAGTCATAACAATACAACAAATTAGTCGGGCGAAAATCCCACGCGTAAAGCGGGCCACTGCGAAAACAAATTTTGGGGGTCCCTAGGAACCCCCCCCCCCCCCCTTGGAGTCACTTAAGTGTAAAATATGACTTCATTATTTTTTCAAAATGAAATATTCGGGTGTTTTTGAATATGGAATAGGCCTACTGAAGACCAGAAAATAATTATAATACGTGTAACTATTTCCAATGTAAGCTTTAAATTGACATTGAACTAGCCTCACCCATACTGTCCTATATATTTGGCCCATATGCACCGATTTAACTCAAATTTGGAATCAGAATCTTTGGTGATAGTCTTTTCCAAGTGATAGAGAAAACTTAAGCAACATTAAGAACCCATGTTCAGGTCCTCGCCAATAACATTTGAGTAAAAATATAATTTTTGGAGTCGGATTTAAAACTTACCATAAACTTTTTAATTTATCGAGATCCACGCAAACAGTTTTTCATTTCGTACAATCATAACCAAGAGCTCCCACATACACAAATGGCACCAAATTGCTAAGCCTCGGCAAAACGCTTTGATGTTTTGCCATACTCCTAGTTCCTCTAACACCTAGATCACATGTGGCAATATCAAAAGAAAGAAATGCAGTAGTACATAAAAGTAAAAAAAGGTAAAGGGACGGATCCCTGTTCACAGGACGAAGTGCTCACCTCGTTCGAAGCGATTGGGCCAGACTCCCACCATATAATGTTGCTGTAGGGGGCAATCGCTCACTTCCCTCCTCTACTGCGAGTCTGTTACCTTCGCTACATTGATTAATGCCGGGTACCATTTATACACCTGGTAGAGAGGAGTAATTGAAGCGCCTTACTCAAGGGCGAAACACATTGGCCTCAGGCACGGGGCTCAAACCCACAACCTTTGGCGTGCGGGTCGGGAGCTTTATCCACTGGACCACAAATTTGCCCTCCATAAGTGTACATAATTAAAAACAAAATCACTTACAAATTCAGTTGGCTTCAAAAGTGACTCCGGTTCCTTGGCCCGGTTTGCGCGGGTTCATTTCTCGTTGCACCCCGTTTTCTAATTCCTATAAACAATGGAACACAACGGTTCAACCGCCATTGACCAGCGGCTGAGTTTTCAATCACCCCTAAGTTATTTTCGTCAAAAAGGTATATTTGGAAATGCAATCTTGTAATCTTTGACCTAACCATAAAAAAACGAGAAGCGCAAACGCCAACTTTTGTCTGTCGCCAAAATTAGTGGGAAAGAATCGGGGAATTACTTTATCAGGGAAGAAGTCTGGCGCCGCAACAGGCGATGGTGGACTTTGTTATGTAAAATTTAGTTTTCGCCGGTTCGACTGCAACTTGCATAGACTTCAGTTCCAGATAAGATTAACGTTATTCACGGCAGATGTTAGTAAGGATAACTGGTCAGGTTATGGTTAATTCCGCCCATTTCGCGTTGTGTTTAGATTTCGAAACCGGAAACGCAGCGCGGAAAGTTTATGGTTAGAATATTTCCAAAAAAACACTCGGGAAAGACAGCGACACTGAAAATTCAAGATACTAACATTTGGTAATTAAACTCTGATAGTCCCAACGTATGCACTGCCTTTACTCCCTACTCCTTCCATCGAAATATTTCGAAGGGATATAATACTTGAATAATTCCTCATTCTCCTCTGGCGTCAAACAGATTTTCTCATTGTGCTGCTCATCTAACAGTTTAGTTTTAACCTGGTTATTTGAGGCCATTTGCTTGCACCGCTTTCCCACTGATTGTATTCGCTCTAAAATACCAGCCAACACAAGTTATCGCTTTAAGTATAGTACAACGAATCACCGAAGCGAATACCAAGGACAAGTTAACATCTGTGTCAGTTCTTCTGCTGCCTTTGGGCAAATCCCCATTTCCTGCGAGTCGTTAGGCCTAGAATCAAAACGGTATATAGCCGGACCATTTTGGCATTCGTGCGAATTTTATACAATAACAATATGCGTTGTGTGTTGTGTGGGGTGTTTGTTGTAGGCTCATTAGGTGGTTTGTGTGTTTGAGTGCAATAATCATGGGTTAAAGGCACCATTTTTCACCTGTGTCAGAAAATCGCCAATACCCAAATCTCAGCACACAGATTCTACCCATTTGCGCTATCAATGGACGTTGATCGTCCTATATTGTAAAGAGTAAGCGGGCACATAACAGTTACATTTTGCAATTTTGCATTCCAAATTATGCGACGACTATCATAGATGAGCGAACAGAACTGATTATGTCTGAAATGTTTCCTACTGTGACCTTGAAACTATTTTGACTCATAACTATTGAATTAAAAAACTGCAAATAGTGCAACGATCACTTTGAGTCCTTGAAATGTGACGAAACATGTTGATATACTTTTCGATGGGCGGTTTGACTCTTTTCATTTTTGACACCTGACACTACATGTATACATGTAGTACCTTACACCCGTAAAAATATATATTCCACTCCTTTCATTTTAGTAAAACTTTTGAAAACGTTTTAAAAATTTTAGAGAAAATCATCTTTGCAATTAGATTTTGTTTGTATTATTGGCCTTAATGGTTAACAAGCATAGACGTATTTTAAGATACCAGGCCCCAATGTTTACAAAAACATTTTGTTAAAGTGCTACGAGAGATTTTAACAATAAGGTGTTCATAAGAAATTGAAATCCCGATTTTTGCAAAAAATTACCACCTGAAGGATTAAGCTGAAAATTATTTCTTTGGTACAGAATTGAAAATATCTAATTTGTTGCATTGGAGCAAATACACAATTAAAACCTATGTTGTGTATGAAAATTAAGCAAATCAAAATCAACTTTTGTTTTGACTTTAAGACGTTTCTCTGGGCCAGATTAAGGTAAAGACATTATGAGGGGTTCATATGTTTATGAAATACCCAAATGATAAATGTAGGGATGTCCTAAAGTCTCTCTTGCACATTTAACCTATTCCATTAGTACGTTGTGCTGTACTTTATTACAGGTTTGATTATTACAGCACACGAAATTTCTGTAAATAAAGTTTAATCAAACAGCCATTAGTACCGGCAACGTTCACGACGAGCAGGTTTTGTATAATTGAAATATCACAAAAAAACGCCCTTTTTGGATGATCGAACTAGTACATTAGTAATATGATTCATTATTTGGGAAAAAAGGCACCTATCAACGCGAAATCTACGGGGGTATGGGTTTACGGAATAGCAGCGACGAAGCCAGCCCCTAAAATCCATTGCGCGCAAAAACCATATTTTCGAGTGGAAATGCGTGTTGTCTCCATTTCTTTGTTCGTTGCTGTGAAGGTAACTTCCGGGTCAAGTGTAAACCAATGCCTAGCTAACGATATAGAGTAAATGTGGCCATGGGATCAAAGGAAATTTTTTTCATTACTGATTACAGGACTTCGACGAAGCTGGATTTCAAGGTTACACACTGGTAAACATGAAAATGTGCCGCTGGTGTTTGAAAAGCACACCATGGTGGTTTGTCTGGTTACAAGGATTTTAAAAAAAGATGATTAATACTCCGATGGCTTATGATTTTGGAATTATGGGGAAAAACTGTGAAATGGTGAAACGTCGATTTTGGTTGTACAGGGGTCAAAAATTTAAAATTGCTCCAATTTTTGTAAAACGTGGTTAGGTTTTTGGTTCAACTATAGAATGAAATATAGGCTAGTTGTTGATTTCTTTGTGTTTGGTATATTTAAACCAAAATGGCAAAGAAAGTCAACAGCTATTGGGCTATTGATTCTATTGACCAGGTGACTGTGAAAACTAGATAATAATAAGACATTTTTTTATTTCAAATCCTTTAGCTAGAGAAACCAATTTGCCCCATTATTTACCATGAATCAAAAGCAACTTTTAACTTTTGGACCATGTTACACACCAAAATTGACTTTTTCACATGTTATGTTTTTACCCCATAATTCCGAAACTATAAGCCATGTATAGTGTAAACTATACTTTTTTTTGGAATCCTTGTGACCAGACAAACACATGGTGTGGCTTTCAACACAATCGGAATATTTTAAAATTTTGACCCTGTGTAACCTTGAAAAAAAAGAGGGGGAAATGAAGGGGGGTGTCGACTACACATTCACTAAACTACTTTTCCTCGCCTCCCCGCCCGCCCCGCTTCGGGGCTGTTCTATCTCTTCCACCTGTTTTCGTCTCCTTAGTGGGTGGCAACAGGGGCCTTATAGTTACCAACACCCCAAACCACCCTGCAATACCCCAAAACCCAACTCTGATATAAAAAATAGTTCAGGGGGACCCATTATTACCCCAGCCCATAGAGGCAACTCAGAGGTTCACCGGTATTAGGCCTTAAATAAGAGAGGTCAGAGTAGGGTTAGTGCTTCCATCAATTTTCTGGATTATCAATGGCATAAAGTACTTGTGTGCAAAAAATTCACAATTTTATCACGGAAGCGCAAAATCTTCACTTCTGGTTTTAGTCCCCGCTATGATTCAGTCAGCATGTAGGATGTTGTGCAGTAGCGCAGGACGGAATAATGGCAATACCTCATTTGTATTACTTGGGACTTCTATATGAAACGTATACCCAGTTTAGATTGAGATACTGTCCCCGGTTTTGGTATCGGGGAAAAATCGTGAAAAAAAGTTGGTATCATCTAATTACCAACAAGATTGAAGGTGGTCATCCTGAAAAGTATTTCTTCACACCCAATTCTATCCAATTTCTGCGATGTTTGGCCATTCAATCGCGCAGGAATCGGAACAGCCGAATATCGTAATGAGCATAAACCTAGACTTAGATGAAAGTCTATATTGATTATTTCGTGCAAGACAAGTACATGAAGTAATAACCAAAACGTTGCGTCGCTCTTTGACAATAGAAGCCATGATCGATATCATGAACAATGCTTATAATATAACGTCCATTTGATTCCGGGATTTTCTTCCTAGGCAAAAATATGTCGCTTCCAACTTTCAAGAAAATACCAAGACATTACACTCTTTGTATTATTTCATTTTAAGAGAAGATGACACATATGCGCAGGTCACCGTCCGACCAAGGTCTTCTGGTCCGCCGATATGATGCAGTGGGTATCACTGACATCCGATAGTCGCTTCTGCCTCTAGGTATAATACCAACAGCCCACTCCCCAACGTCATTGTTAATGGTCGGAAGACGTTGGGACAGATCATTTGCAACATTGAGGGCCCAAAAGGGTCAAATTTCAATAGATTTGAAGGGGGATGGAATTTCCCTTTCATCTTTTGAAATTAAAAACCATGTTAGGGAATTTCGTCTTTGATACAAACTTTTCTTTCACGATTTTTCCCGACACCTACTTCTTAATATTAAATATTAAAAACCTGTCGGGTCGAAGCTAATTGATGAGGGGACAGTAATTAAAATCAACTTGAGGTTCTCCTCTGAGGTTCTAATTTTGACTGTATATTTCATCATTATTGAAAAAAAGAAAACTAATGTGAACAAAACTCGTGGTGGATCTGTTGCTTGGTAAGCTGCTGACCTAACATCTTTGTTGCAAAAAACACCAAGATCCATAACTTCTTGCTGGGCCTCATCTCTTAATTTATCACCATGGTTTTAGAAGAATACAAAAGAAGGGGTCTGGCAACATATGCTAACAACGTAAATTGAATAGAAAATGGGGTTACGCGGTAAGTTACTGTAGTTGTTTTTATGACAAAGAAGTTAGGCCACAGTCTGCCAAACAATTCTTTCCTGATTTTTTGTTCATCTTGTTTCCTTTCGGACAAAAATGATGAAATATATGATCAAGGTTAATTGAACGTAGAGGTGAAGCTAAGGTTTATTTATTGGAAAGAGGACAAGTATCTTTGGCTTGCGTATTTTACGCCGCATGATGTTGAAGTGAGTTTAGTTGAGTTTCGTCGTTCATAGATTCTGCTAGTCATGCTATAGCGTCATCTCATTCTCGGCTGATTGAGACTCCTCATGGTGTCCCCCATGAGAGAGGTCCTACATACTACAATGTCAACATGTACAGAATAAACCGTGTACCTTGTAGCA
>JAMKCH010007057.1:0-32253 GCA_023653785.1 Ophioderma brevispina
TCAACATTATCGTACATTATTATGAATTTTCAATTATACTATTAAGTACTAAAGTTTACAGGAAAAATACTATACATTTTACAAGAAAATTCTGGCAGCAATTCTGCTAACAAAACCCCGTAAAATACAGCTTTTACAGGTTTCCATTCAAATTAATATATTTATAGCTTGATGTAATATATTTTACATTAAGTATTAAGTATTTGATCAAATCAATTCTAATTACAAAAGATAAAAAATAGAACCTCATCAGTCCTCTTTTCTAACTTCATTGGCATATTTTGCCTGTAAGAGATGATGACGGCTAGAAAATAGATACAAAAGCATAGTCATTTCTAGCGCCCTCCGCAGGCAAAAGTATGTTCAACATGTTCAATACCACTGTCTGAGGCGATCGATCGACTCTTTTTGAGTACGCCAAACAGGCGAATACGCATTCGTCTCCTTTGACATAGACACAGATGACGTTTTTTTGTTTTTTGCAAACAGACCAATCGCTATTTTGACAAGGAAAACAAGGATACTTGAATTGAAAGCGTGCTCAAAATGAAGAACGTTTCAATGTCCACAATGTACACATAAAATCATTTTCCTAAAATGTTTCAAATTTTAGATATGCAAGTTCATAAATTCTCTAAAACTTCAATCGCCGATATCTCGAAATGTGACTTTTGGTCGATTGGCCTGTTTGGAAGATTCGTGACGATATCAATCTGCTTACAAAAATATGCATTCCACCGAAACGGCTTTGCTCAGGGTCATGAATGACATTGCGATGGACCTTGATGAAAATAAAGCTGCCTTTTTAATAATGCTGGACCTTTCTGCTGGCTTTGATACTGAAGCGGAATTTGAAAATTGCCATTCAGAGTTTCTCAATAAATAAATAATAATTAAATCACTCCAAGAATGTATTATAAAGAAACAGCCTGGTTGTACCTTTAAGTTCTGATTTTAAATATTCATGAGTGGACCGGGGGGGGGGGGGAAGGTCAGATTTATTTGGCATCTCTCGGAAAATTAATACTCTATATAAATGCCCAGTAAACATGTATATAGATTCTATGGTGTTAAAGGCTCATGATACGGTCATTTTTCTGTCATAACTGTGCGAAAACGGTTTACTGCAAAAGGCCACACCCATAAAACGAATCTTATACGTTAACTTCACGAAAAAATGCGACCAACTATGACAAATCAGGTCTTGGAAAGGAAATTTGAGCAAAATGTGGTGCGATATGAGCATGAGACGCGTAGTTCGTGTACGTTTGTATCGTTTCGTGCTCGGACCTCGTGGAGTCATCGGCGTGTAGGACCCCATATAACATGAGAATGAGACTAAATTTGAAATAAAGAAAGTTCTCAGCAGTCTAGGGATTTTTGGAAGTGGCGCCTAAATGGATTTTCAAACTGCATTTTTCTTCAAATTTCTTCTACGAACTAAAAGTTCGCAGAACCAAAATTGCTTTAAATGATGGTCTTCTTGCCGTATGGTAAAAAGTGAATGATATTCATCAAGTGGTTTTGGAGGAATACATCAGGCAATTAATGCCGATTTAGGGATTTTTTCCATAGAGATCAACAGGAGGACTGGCAACCTCCAAAAATCCCAACTCTAGTATCGAAATCGGGCCCCGTCCTTCCCCCCTGGAGTGGACGATGGCTGGAATGTGACGTAGGGGCTCACGGGAAGTGAGCAATGGTCGTACCCTCTGGGCGGGCGCGGCTCAAGGCCAGCAGGGACTGTCATATTCCACCCCTGCCGCTAGGTACAGCAGATTTCGACGACCTGTGTGAAGAAAAAATTTAAGTTTGAGGAAGAATTTCAGCTGTGGACCGCTCGAAAAAGAAGCAGTGCAAGTAGAATGATCTTTTATATTTCATGAGAGTGCGGGGGGCGGGAAACAATGTGAGATATGTTCATGACCAAAATAATCGAAATTTGCCGTAGTCGTAACGATTCATCATGCACAGGAAAATTGGTTGTTTCTGATTGCGTGTCAGATGACACGCAAATTGCGCCCAGGCTTCCTTTTTATATTTTTAGCTGAAATTTCACATTTTTGTTGTAGTCATGCGCTTAATCCACATCAAATTATGGATGATATATATTTTATATTGTGATAACATGATGCTATGTCAGTGATTTATCTGTGTGTTGGCATGTTTCAGTATCGTGCACGAACAGGTCACTGCGGAAGTGTGCGTGTTGTGTGTCAATCACTCACTTCCAAGATTCCATGCCCAAAATCACTGAAAATTCACACTTTCGTCATTGTGTCACGAAACCAAGTATCTCAATCGGCTCTAGTGTTATTGGATTTATAAAAATCGATCTGCCAACTGTGAGCCGTTCCAGATCAGGTAGATTAGGGTGTGGCAATCTCCGCATGATTTTGTTGCAAAATTCACGGGAAAATCACGACCTCATTTAGGGTGTTGTTTTGCACGTATCACTATCGCTGCGTATCAAGTGGTCATGTCATTGTGTAGTAAAGGACAGCGGTTATTATACGGCTATGTTGCAATTAGGCGCGCGGTACCTGGGCGCAATAAAAATTCATCATTTGTATTTTATTATCTTTTCTGATTGAATTATTAGGCCCTGGTAGTATTGTTCCATGTCATTACATTATTAGTTATCTTTTGAGGGTCAGTGCGGATTGTGATGCCTGTCTATTTCATCGAATTCTCCATGTAATTTTATTAAAATGGTGATTCATTGTGAGAGACTCTGAATGCGCATGCATGTCGACTCGGCCACCATCCGGGGGGCCAGCTAGAATGTGAATGTATAATTATGTTGAATTCGGGCGAGGGTTGGCATTGGGATTTTGTTAATTGCCCCGCCGAAAAGAGTTCGGAACGGGGCTATATGAAAATGAGCAGCGTCCGTCCGTTCGTTCGTCTGTGATAAAAAAAGTAACCCACGTGTTCGATTATCGGAGTTCCGTAAGGGTAAACAATGATGTAACTTGGTGGAAAGAAGCGGGTTGATAGTTCTCGACACTCTGATTCGATTTTGGGCGTAAAATATGCTTAATTAAGTATCTAAATTTTGCATTATAATTTATGAAATTTTCCTGCAAGGCCTGTGTACAAGTTTTCTAGAGTTCCGTATAAGGCGTATAATGATGTACCTTGGTGGAAGGGAAGAGGGGAAGAGTGCAGAATACCTGATTAGATTTTGACCTGATTTTGGGCAAATTGATTATTGCAAATGAGCTAATTAATGCCAAAACACAGCGTAATTGCTATAATTTATGGGCACTGTACATTGGATACTCAAAACTCCTGCGCTGCATGAAGAGCCTATCATGGGGCTGGCACATTTTTTTTTTCAATTTGAAAGTATTGTGATATATGCGGCTTCGGTATGCAACTGGCTAATTAAATCTGTGTAATCTTATCCTCTGTGAAACGATACATCGGATAGGCAAATTCCCTCCGCTACATGAGACCTCTATGTCCTCGGGGAGGGGGGTGGGGGTGTGGGTGGGACGGCGGATTAGGGTGAGTTTTGGAAAGGGGTGTGGGGGGAGGGGGGGGTTGTGTGGAAGGGTTTAAGGGTGATAGTTGGATGAGGGGAGGTGTGTGTGAGGAGGGAGGGGGGTGTGGTGGTGAGGGTGGTAGGGATCAGGGGGTGTTGCGGGGGGCTGGGGCGGGAGGTGGGGGAGGTGGTGATAGTGTTGGGGAGGGGAGGGGAGTGTTGGGGGAACGGGGTGAGGGGGTGGGGAGGGGGTGAGGGTTGGAGGGGGGTTGTGGGTGTGGTTGTGGAGGGGAGTGGAGTGTTGAGGGAGTGTTAGGGGAAGGGGAGGCGTGGTGTTGTTACGGGCGTTAGTGGGGGGGGGGTGGGTGTTGAGGGGTGTTAGGAGGGGTGGGGTTGGTGTTGCAGAGTGTGGCGAGGGTGGGGGTGTTGGAGTTGGGAGGTTGTTGCGGGGTGTGGGGTTGGTTTTGCAGGGTTTGGGATAGGGTGAGGGTGCTGCGATATTGGGGCGGGGATGGGGTGTTGTAGTTGCATTTATCGCATGTGTTGATCGCGACATTCGGCGGGGACATATTTAGCATCGCGTAAATACGAGTTCGCATTGTTATCTTGTGAAGTGGGGTTAGTTTTTAAGTCTTTCTTGTAGTATATTCCATATTTATTTTGGATTACTAGATATTAGTTAGTTGAGGGCGGAAAAAGGATTCACAGTGAAGGTGGGTTTCATGTAAAAAATCGTGTTTTGTAATGTCTCCTCATAGTTCAGGAAGCGTTTACATATGTAATATATTATATTTTAAAGATATTCAGTACACAAAGGAAGATTTAAATGTTTTCTATTTTAATTACACTGTTAAATAACTCAGGAGATTTGAGGATAAATACGGTGATGTTCAAGAGCATAGCTTTTTGTTGGAAAAGTTGTTGATGATTTTTTTATAGTCTATTAACTTAATTCAAAATTACAGATTAGTTATTTAATGTTTTTTGGCATTAAATAAAGTTTAGTTATTTAATTGGAATGAATAGAGATTGTTGTTAGGGTTAGATGAAAGAACTAAATAAATATTAACCATTTAAATCCTAAATAAATAAAATAATAATAAGGCAGCAGTATTAGGGATTTAGTTTGAGGATTGGATTATTATTCAGTGGAATTTAATTTATTTGTTATTCTAATTAAATTAAAATGAAATTAAAATATTAATATTTGGAATTGAAGTTAATTCATTGGTTTTAATATATATTAGAGTTTAATTAATATTAGAGATTAATGATCGACTCATTTTTATTATATATTAGTTATTAAATGAAGTAACATGATGTGTAGTTAGTTAAAGGTTCTACTTAGTGTTGAGCGATGATGTTCTCCTGTAATTATTTTGAGATATGTAAACCATTGATTGGTAAATTGGATGTTAATGGTGCTACATACTGTAAATACTTAACGTAAGCATTGACATACTTATATTTATTGCCTTCATTTAATATAGCTTAGTATTTTATCGTTTAAGGCCGACAAGTACACGTGAGCGTCAGGCGTTACTTTAAGAGAAAATGTACAGTTATGGCCATAAGCATTGTACTCACATCAGTAGGTTAAGGCGTACATAATAAGGGGGATGATGTGAGACTAACTTAATGCTGCTCTATGCAGGTTTCACCTTTCATTTGGTAATTTTTTGACAAAGTGCACAGTCATGATCCGTCTGTTCCTTCATGTGAGTTTCGGCTGGTTAGGATATCCTTAAAGTTAGATGTGCGAGATCACGTGGCGGTAGTGGATATCCTGGCTCGTGAATCTTGGTTATAGGAGGTTATGTTAGATGTGCGGGATCACGTGATAGGTTCACGAGCCCCCAAACTTATTTTTTTTTGTGGTATCAAAGCTAGGTGTTGTGGAGCTACAGGTGCATGTCAAAGGCATGACTCTGCTATGCATTTCACGGATGCCGGCCAGTGCCTAGAGGGCGGAAGCTCTGTCAAAATTTTCAATTATGGAATAAAAACTTAAGTTTTATTTTCAGTATTAGGGTTATGTGTGTGGATGTCAAAGGCATGACTCTGCTATGCATTTCACGGATGCAGTGCCTAGAAGGCGGGAGCCCTGTGCAAAATGTTAGCACAACTGTATACTTAGGGTTGTTATGTAAATGCCTGTGACCAGATGTAATATAAAGGTCGCACTTAGTTTTCATGTTATATCATGATTATTTGGGCACTATCCAAAGTAAGTGTGCTTGTATAGTTACGGGTACACTTGATATGTTTCCGCCCATGTAGAACAATGTCCAGTATGGTACTTGTATAAGGTAAATTATATTTTATAAGTGACTACTTAGGGTAATGGGATGTTAATTAGTCAAAACGGGAATTCCTGGCAAGTATTATCATTATTCCAAGCCCTTGCAACATAGGCCTACAGGTACTTGTCGCAGTTGTCTATGATGTGGCTTATGGTGTTGAGTACAGTTATAGTAATAAAGTGGAGAAATTTAATACGCCTCACCCGTAAATCATTTGGTGACTCACTAGTCGTCAGACTACCAACCAGCAGTTTAAATAGTGCAGCCAGATTCTGGCTCTGGCAACGCACCCGCGTGAGACCAACCCCATATCGGAGCGTCACGCTACAACACCACTGATCATGGTGTCTGACTACATCGTCTAGAACATGACTTCGGTATCAAAGGCACAGCACTACAATGGTTCCGTTCATATATTACCGGCCGTCAGTTCAGGGTATCTGTTGGTGGTTTTTTCCTCTGGTTATTATAATCTAAAGTGTGGTGTCCCACAGGGGTCAATAATTGGGCCCAGGTCATTTACCATGTACTCGCAGCATGTTGCCTCAATTATTCGCCATCATGGTTTACATTTTCACTGTTATACAGACGATGTCCAAATATATGCTTTCTTTAACCCAAAGATCATATGTGATGCAGCATGTGCCATCTTTAAGCTGACAAAGTGTGTTGAAGAGCTCCGTGATTGGCTGGAGGAAAATATGCTCAAACTAAATGAGTCCAAAACTGATTTTTTTATTGCATCATCACCGCACAATATGACTCGAATTGCCGACGGAAAGATTCAGATTGGTGAAGTAGAGATAGTTCCTTCATCCACTATCAAAACTTGGGTGTTCGCTTTGATTCGGCCATGATCATGTCTGAGCATGTTACATCTGTTTGTAAATCAGTCAACTTTCTGTTATGGAACTTATCGAGAATACGTAGATACATCACTGAGGACGCATGCTCAAATGTCATGGCTAGCTCTTGTACTCTCCAAGTTAGATTATGCCAATGCTATTCTGTCTTGTTGTAAGAAAAAAGATCTCATCAGACTCCATCGCCTTCAGAACAGAGCTGCCCGTATTATTTTCCAAGTTCCACGTAAACACCCTGCTTCACAATTATTGGACTCTCTACACTGGCTACCAATTGACAAACGCATCCAATTCAAGGTTCTCTTATATATTTACAAGACACTGAACGGTCTCGCACCTGTTTATCTTGAAGAATGCGTAAGCATGTATAAATCATCTCGGGAAGGACTTCGCTCATCATAAGATTGGAGCAGACTCACTATTCCAAGATCTTATAAACACATTGGTGAGGGATCCTTTAGTGTCTTCGGATCAAGAATCTGGAACATCTTAACACTATCCATAAGATCATCTCCATCCATTGATATCTTCAAACGCACTCTAAAAACATACCTGTTCTAATGTTTCTTGCTGTTATTGTATACCTGTTTTTTATGTTTTGTTGTGGTTTTTCCATGTAAAGCGCAATGATCATGTCTGGGATTGCGCTATATCAAGCGTTGTTATGTTATGTAATAATATAATGGTGTTTCTCATGTTCTTTTGTAAGTTCTCATAGGTATGTTTGTAACATTCATTCCTATTTATTTATAACATATTATTTCAATCCGGAGGAATTAATTTCGGCTAACCGCAAGGAATGCGTCGCTATAAATAAAGGCAACCAATATGACGTCTATTAAAAATCTTTTTGGACGATGCATTAGATCATATTTCAAAACGGACTAGCAAAATTAAGCATGGTCTGGATGTGTAGAACTCGAATTGGATAAATGAGCAGATTGGATAGATGAACTCATCAGGTGTGGGGACGACTCCGCAACAGATTCAGATTCAAGTGACGACGAAGACCAACAGCAGGTAGGTTAATTGGCCACTTAATTAATATCATGGTTCAAATTGGATTTTAATCAAAGAATATGCGTTAACATATGTTTTTATATCATGGCCTATCCACTGATTCCACAGATATTTACGTCAGTAAATAGCCCCCTCTTGCAGCCAACGGAACGGCTGTGTGACCCACTGACCTCTACACATGGATAGCGGGCTGGCGCGAGGTTGAAGAGTCGCTGATTGAAATCACATATGAAGTTGCATTTTGCCCTGTGTAATATGGCTTTACTTTATTGTCAACGTTAAAGGAATTTTGTATAACAATAGAACATCTGTGTGGAATATGTGCACCAGCAGGTGTAGGCATAGTTTCCCACCATATTGCGAAGGGCAAAAAACAACTTCCTGTTGTTTCAATCGGCGACTCAGACCCGCTATGCATGTGTATAGAGGTCAGTGGTGTGACCTCATTGGAAGATTGGTCTTGAATAATTGCCTGTAACATGCTGAAATAATTTGTAGATTCAACCCATCGTGTCACCGGAGGAAAAGGTTTGGATAACCTCGATTAGTTGGGAGAGGAGGCAGAATACGTGGCCCTATTCATCTGTTTCTTGAGCGAACTAAGGTAATCTGGCCTTTCATGTTTATATAGCGAGTATACTTTTATGTTCCCTCGTATCCAAAACACGGGCGCTCAAAAGTCAGTAACGTGCAACTGAGCTGTTACATTGAATACCATTAAAGCAAGTACGACTAGTCAAGATGTTTTGAGAGTTAATGTAGCTATTTGCGTTTACGTTGACTCGAATGATCAATTTTTCTCTGCTATCGGATTTCATATTTCAATAGATTTAGCGTGGAATTTTAATTTCCATCCACTGCACATCCCCTCATTCAATGCCAATACCTTCGGAAAAGTACTCGAGGTGACACGATGGGTTGAATCTACTATAGTAGCCTAGCCTATTCATTGCTAAGCTTATAACATAGTTTTCAAATTTCAGTGAATTTCTGGTATAGGGTACGAAGTTAAATGAAGTTGTTAAAGCGAATGCGCTGCTAAGTGCAACCCAAAGACTAAGCTTTTCTGCATGTGCTGTCCATTCCTTTTTACAGATTTTTTTGTCCTTTCATCTCAAATGAATTTTTGACCTGGTTCCTTGGAATTAAAATTTTGCATGTAAAGTCAATGGTGAATTTTGACATTTTTAGACATAACTTCGAAAAGTGATGTTCTCCTCATCCTATTTTGTCAGAAACACACATACAGATGCTTTTGTATATTCTATAAATAATGGCAAAGGAAAAATAAAATAATATTGTGTTGAAGTGCGAAGGGCTTCAGTTTTACCAAAAAAGGTACTGTGGGTGCAAAGCAGTGAATAGAATAGCCTTCACCAGTAGACTTACTAAAGGACATGAGAAACACCATTGTATCACTGTCAATCCAAGTACAATGCTATGCAAAAGAGTTGTGTACTGACGCATGCGACATCAAGTGGTGCAATGACCTTTCTTATGTCCTTTTGTAAGTCTACTGGCATAATGGTTATTGTATTCATGGCTTAGCATCCAACAATACGATTTCTTTAAAATTGAATCAGTTGCAATTCAGGACAAAACATAACCGAAAATAATGTTTCCACTTACGCTAGATTAGTTATTTTGCCATGGGGGGGGGAATTAAAGTTCGGTCACGTGTGTGACTTCCCGAAGAATGGCCCCTCAGCATAATATTGTTACATATTTCTTTTGCTAAAATTATTTGTGCGTGTTTCTGACAAGAGTTTGAGAAAAACATTGCTTTTCAAAGTCATATCTAAAATTGACAAAATTCCCCATTGATTTTATGCCATACATACACTATAAAAACAAAATTAGGTCAGCGGGAAGCTCACCAAAATAATTTGTCAAATTTTTGACACATTTTGAAT
The DNA here is from genome assembly GCA_023653785.1 of Ophioderma brevispina. Classification (NCBI taxonomy): domain Eukaryota; kingdom Metazoa; phylum Echinodermata; class Ophiuroidea; order Amphilepidida; family Ophiodermatidae; genus Ophioderma; species Ophioderma brevispina. The sequence goes on from JAMKCH010007057.1 coordinate 9,590, forward strand.
CAAATTTAATCAAAATTTGTTCATTCTGATACCTAAAGTTGACAAACATATCTTGGTAGGCTCCCCGCTGACACCCTCCTTCTTTCCTCAATACCTGATTTCCCGCCATGCAGGGTCGGTCACCCTCGTCTCTTCTTTCCAGAGCTGCCTGTCTTGTGTATTCTCTGGTCTCATATGTAAATATTTCAGACCTTGTTTGACATTGTCCTTCATATCTTCTTGGGTCTTCCTCTTGGTCTTCCTTCAGATTTTTCTAGAATCCTATTAGTTATGTCCAAAACCTAATTTCCGTGACCATTCTCTCGCTAGTAAGGTTTGACGATTGATTTCACTTCTACGGACTTTTTAGGGAAATAAAAGCTCCCATCTCCCCTCGCCAAAAATCAGGCATTTTTTGCTAGAGGCCGAAATCCAAAATGGCCGCCGGCGCCATTTTGAAAATTTAAGTTTTGACCCAGAGCACCTACAATCATGTACAAAGACGTTTTTGGTGTAAGTCGAACACAAGGATTCGAATTCTGACATTAGTTTGTCAACACGCGGTTATAAACACCTAAAAAATCCAAGATGGCCGCCAGCGCCATCTTGATAAATCTAGTTTGGAGCCAGAGCACTTAAAATCGTCTACAAAGACACTTTTTTCGAATAAGTCGACCACAACGAGTTCGAATCTGACATTACTTGACATCATGACATTATTTTTATCTAAAAATACAAGATGGCGGCCACTGGAGCCATCTTGAAAAAGTTAGTTTTGAGCCAAAGCACCTTAAAGTGTACAAAGACACATTTTTTGGGTAAGTCGACCCAAAGCAAATGACTCCGAATCTGACATTAGTTGGATGCATTGGATGCATTTTAAATGGGAGCACCTAGGATTATAAATTAACCCCTTATTGGCTAATTTTATAATGGTCACTGATTGAAACCCTGATTTGTGAATATGACATTAGAATTGACCTTTGAAGTTCCGAAATTAAAAAAATAACGGAAATATCCAATGTTAAAGGAAGAGAGATTTGAAAAAAATTACTCATTTTACACCTTGTGATCTGAGAAATTTTAAAATGCTGTAGCTCCAAAAACGTCAAATCTCAGGCGATGAATTCTTATTTTATTGCCATTAATTATAACCTTATTAAGAATGTCTGTAAAAGCATAAAACATCTTGAATACCAAAATTCAAATTGTCAGGCTATTATCAAGCTAGGCTTTGTATAAAATATCTAGAAAACTGAAGTAAACAACAAGCTTTCTCGCTGGTTCACCACCTAGACCGTATAGTCGGACAAAGATATTCTGTCACCACAACATTTCTTAACAGTTTCGTCTGCAGTTTGTACTCCATGCACTTTAAGAGTTTGATATCGGCATCGAAGTTCAATGATAACTCGTGAAAATCTTGAGGTTTGAAGATGGCATTGTTCTACTACTCAACTCTAGTTCCAAGAGAAACCACTTAAAGACACTATCAGTGATTCACCAGAAAAAGTCAAAATGTTTGAAATTTCCAGGAATAGCTTTAAAGTAAAGGATAAGTCTATAGAATTATCAAAAGTTATTTTTTACAACTGAAAAAACAACAGCGCTCAAAGATAGCAATGACTAAAATATCGGATTTTGTCCTCATTAGGTTGCTTTCAGTCTTAGCATTTGTCGGGTATATTAAGATACATATACTTGTTACAAATATGCAAAACAAATCTGACATTTGATTTTTTTTTCGATTTTTTGATTTAGCGCATCACTGCCTGTGCCTTATAAACAGTTAATAACAAATCATTACATTTACTCAGAAAATTGCAGTTCATTCACTGTTAAAAACGACCATAAAACGTCATTTTAACTGGCAGCTGGGACTCACAACGATTAAAACGATGTTTTACCGTTATTTGCGCGTTTCCAGTCCCAGCTGCCAGTTAAAACGATCTTGTTATGATAATTTTAACAGTGTTTTTATAGACCAATGACACAACAACGCAATCATCACTCAGTTTGAGTCATAGCATTCTGATTCACTAGATTCTGACGAATCAGATTATGATGAATCCCCCCTCCTCAGTTCCGGCTCCTGTACATACTCATTCTCCTCCTTGCTCTCATCTTTCTCAATCTCATCTACATCGCACTGATATTCGTCGCTCTCTTCAGCTGGACCTGATGCAGGTAGACGGGTCGTGTAGCAGACAGGGCGACAGTGACCACCCACCAGGTCCCAAACATGTGTAAGTAGCGGAGGGTGGTGCTTCTTAGAGGGATATCTGAGCGCAGTGACGAATCTGGAGGGAGACGGGCGAAATGGTTTTGTCACCATAGATGAAATGTTGTGTGAACTGGAGCAAAGTTCGCTCAAGGGAATGATAGACCGGTTTGAGGTCAATCAAGTTGTAGACCTTACTTCACGTGTTAGTAAGGAGTGTGTAGCATTTAAATTCAACTCCAACTGCACCTACAGGAAGACACAGAAGAGCATGCTCATTCACAGACATGTCTCTGCAATCAGTACATCTATATACAGGAACCCTGTACTACTCTCATCGACATGGGTATGATACGGAGGATGGCAACTCGGCAGAAGATCCACAGTGACTGGACTATCTACACAAGGTATTATCCATCATCCTTACCAGTAGACCTAATGGTGATGCTGGACGTATCTTCTGTGTGAACGACCTACCCACCATATTCAACAACAGTAATATTCAACTAAAGATGGCGAGTGAAGTTTGTAGTCTTGGCAAGGTGTGGGACTGTCCAGTACAGTCTTCTGCAGTCTTACCGATTATATGCTAGAAAATCACTCTTCCCTACTGCTAAAGGCTCAGTCACAGCCGATTTTTGCTAGAAAACCACTTCCAGACTGCTCAAAACTGGTGCCTATTGGCCATTTCCCGAAATTCGTGAGTAATTTTCCTTTTTCATGTGTAGTTTTGGCCAAGTCTGGTACTGTACAGTCTTCTGCAGTCTTGTGTGGTCGGGAGCACATGGCAAATTTGAAAAAAAAAACCGCCACGATTTTTTCTTGCAGCTTAAAATAATCGTGGCGGATTTTGGAATCGGAAGGATGGCTTGAACACATGAGCGGTTTGGAAGCGGTAGCCGATGAGTTGGCGCGCATCATGAGTGGTTGTGTACAGTTAAAAAGTGGTCGGCAATGAATCTACTCCAAGCGGGAGAGAAGATGCAAGCCAGTCGGACATGTTAAATCGGCGACCACAGAAGATAAGTCGCCGACTTGCAGTCTTGACAGCAACATGTCACAACTTGTGCTGTCGTGTAAGGTCTACGACTGATCGGGGACTGAAGAAGTGGCGCCGCCGATTACACATGCTTGATCTTGTTGATTTTATGATGCTGTCGCCTACTGCATCTCTTGGCTTGTTGAAGGCGCGGACTATTCCTGATCGGAATAAAAATGGTAAATTTTGCAGTTGAACAAGACTTTAGCTGATTTTGAAAAATACTGTGGTTTTATGTAGTTGGGAAGAGGTTGGGTCGGGAGCTGTCTTCTTTGTGACTGTACCTTAAAGACTGGTACCGATTGGCTTTTTTTCGAAAATCGTTTTTTTTTTCTTCTTTTTTTTTATGTGTATTTTTGGCAAGGTCTGGAACTATTCTGTACAGTCATCCGCAGTCGTGTGTGTGTGTCTTGTCTTCAAAATTCGCCACGATTTTTTCTCGCAGCCTAACAAAATCGTGGCGTTTTTTTTAAACGTAAGGTCGGCATGGACACATGAGCGACCCAAAAAGGGGTAATTCATGAAGTGTTAACCGATGCGTTGACTGGTTTTGTGCAGTTGGAATGTGTGTGGTCGGCTTTAAAATGATATAAATTCTGAAGGTTCTCTCTTTCTTTGACATTGGGCATTTCAAGTAAATATTTTTAAAGGCCAATGTATCTAAAATACTAAAGTTTTAATCACAACATTGTAATTCTTATGTCATTTTCACAATCAGGACCTCAATCCGTGACCATTGTTGAATTAGAATTAGACCCAAAAAGGGTTAATTCATGATGCTAGGTGCTCCTATTCAATTAAAATTAACGTTTTTGTTCTACAAAATGGGGCGAAAGATGGCCCCATTTTCTGGGCAAAATTTATTGTCACAACGTAAAACTGATGTTAGATTTGGAATCCGTTATATCAAAAAAGTGTCTTAGTACACGATTTTATGTGCTCTAGTTCAAAACTTATTTTTTTTAAATATGACACCGGCAACCGCCATCTTGGATAAAAATGATATCGTAATGTCAAAATAATTCGTCATCCTTGTGGTCTACTTGCCCAAAAAGGGTCTTTGTAAATAATTTTAGGTGCTCTGGTTCAAAACTAAATTTTTCAAGATGGTGCCGGCGGCCATCTTGGATTTTTAGGTGAAAATTGCAACGCAATGTCAAAAAAAATTGGAATCGGAATCCTTGTGTTCGATATACCAGAAAAAGCGTCTTTGTATATGATTATAGGTGCTCTGGTTCAAACTTAATTTTTCAAAATGGCGCTGGCGGCCATTTTGGATTTTGGCCTCTAACAAAAAAATGCCGGGATTTTTGCGAGGGACATAGGGGCTAATTTTTTTCTAATTACGATTTATGTTATTAGCCTGCGATTAACATAAATCCAGTTATCTCGACACGGTGTTGCCGGTTTTTTGTCCCTCACCATGATTTACCAATCAGCACGCACCTCGCTTGTGACGTAGTGTGCTTTTGGCTTTTGTCTTTTCGCGCTAATTTTGGCACTTGGTTTTCTCAATCCGTTTCATGTGGTCATAACAATTTTTTCAGGCGTACCACTGGGAATTAAATCGACTATCTCAATCAACTATGAAATCTAGATAATGATGGACTTACCTTCTATGTGGATTGCAAGTAATCGAATTTCAGTACAAGATCAGCCAAGTCATACACGGTTAAATTAAAGAAGAAAATAGATCTCATATTGACTTTTCTTTAGCCTGCGTCATCATCTCGACTTCTGGACCGGGTATTCATAGCAAGGTTTCTACGGCAAATTCTCTTTAATTGGATTATCGTAATACTAACTGGTCAATTAAGGAAGAAATACGAGTCGAATCTCCTCAATTCTTTTGTTATAATCGCAGGAGTGCAATGGTTTTGTGGGGGTGTATAGTAATATAATAGGGGCTTGTTTTGATAGTAAGGTGTATCGGTGCACATGGCTACAGACCGCATAGCACTGTAGCCATGCGGTATGTTCAAGGGTATTATGTTTGATAGAGATGTTTTTTGCGGGAAGTTTCTGGAGTTTGAGTTATGCACCGGTAATTTAACAGAAGCATGTTGATTGTGAACTTTTAAGGCCACGAATATTTAACTCTAAATACCGTTATTGGAAATTACAGAAATTACACCATTTTGCCGCGGGGTTATCCACTAACCCCGAACGGATTTTGAAACCAATATTTTTGTTTTCTTAATTTATCATGATAATTACTAAGATCTTTTGAACAACAGTTTAAGAGATGATTTTTAATGTCACTGGGACCGAGACTGCCATAGTACATGCCATGTAGCAGTTCACAAATTCCGTTTTGGAAATCCCCACTGCCAAATCGAGCAATCGTGGCCTACCTCCCTGTTTACTAAAGAAACCACATGTATAGTCTCACATCTTGATCGATTACGTACCCGTGACAACAAGATACAGAATGCTTGCCGCTTTGCCGTTTTGTAGTTATAAACGGTAAACGATATGATAGTTTGGTGTCACGTGTCAGGTACCAGGTCGACGGTCGGCATCATGTATCAGTTTGCTCTTCGGGGGCGACCGATATGTATAAATCCGACTATGTAACTCAAGGTCTGTACAATGCATGACCCTCTGCCCCAAGTGCTATTATTTTTTTTCCACAAGACAAACAACCGTTCATTATGTTTTAAACAGTACAAAATTTCCCTTTTCCAACTGATCAAAAACCGACGTACGATGACTATAATCGGTTGTTGTTTTCCAATGTAAGGGCTACGTACGTCATTTTTTAACCTGAATGGGTCCCCCGAAGCAAATAATAACCAATTCAATGCCGTGCCGTCATCAAATCTTTTTTTTTCCAAAATGGCTGTTATTACCATAATAAAATTCCTTTTTAAGATTCAACATCTGTATCTTGTTCCTTTAAATATTAATTAATGTTTTATTTTTTTTATTTTTTGTATGAATGTGAAAAAGATGGGTTCCATAAAAGAATCTACCAAACTGAAAACATGTCAGCCGGCTAAATACCCTTACCGTGGACTGTATGAGCAAACGGATCCCCGTATTAGTTTCAGCAGGCTTGACAGCCACTATGCGCGCGGCTTGCGGGGTTAATGCGTCCAGCGTATTTAGTTTGTGGCGCAGCTGGTTATTTCAATTGACTCCACTTCGTATGACGCATTGAACGTAAGATGAATTCATCTCAGTTGTAGTTGAATCTGATCTCAAATAACCCGGCAAGTAACTCAATAACGTGTTCGAGTCTGTGTGCCTGCAGAATCGGAGTTATAGTGTGAGTACAAGCCGCGTAATTTTTGCTGCCCGTTTTTTTCTTTAACCCCTGGGTGAATTGCGTATAACTACCCGGTGATCCACGTGCATCATGCCTAATTCCCATCTCAGGACACATATTGAAACCGGATACTTCCTTGGATTTTGCAGGTACAAGCGGTAGCTTCATTAATATTCCAGGATCTTCTAATGCTGAATTCTGCTGAGTGAAGCCAAGGTTGGCGTTTTTAAGCTGTTGGCAGTACTCCATAACAACTTGATTGAAGCTGTATTTTCAGGTAATGCTTGGTATGTAAATGGTGGGTCGTCACGTCTGTTAGCAATTTTAGAGGGTCGTCGAGGGCAAAATTGTGTAAACACATATTTCATAGGAATAAATCGCAATCTCATCAAAGTGCGCAGTTTCCACACTCCATCGAAAAACGTTTTACACAATTTGGCACGCGCCATTGTTGTTAGGTCATTCAGTCCTACCGTTTTCATTTTCAAACACTAATTGTAAGGTACAAGTTTTTTTTTTCGTTCTCTTTCTCGATTTTCTCCATACTGTTATTCTCTCTCTCCTCCCTGTTCAGTGTAGCAACCTGTAATAGCATACTAATTAATGTTCTCATAAGAGCCTGTAAATGCAGACGACAACACTTATTCAACCATGTATTACACTTCAACCATCGCTTTTTTCAGCCGCTCATTGAGATCAGGGGTCAGTCACCGCATTGGGCATTTCCACCTCTTTGTTTTCCTCAATCATTCGATAAGCTCTGTCAGCCGATGCTTGAATGTTTCGTGCTTTAATTTGGCTTTTCGTAAAACAACCCTCATTATGTATTGCCCATTAAATGTAATTGTGCACGTTGGTGTTTTTTTTAATTTTTGTTGATGTTACTTCCAGACGTCCGCGGGATTAAAGTTAGTTGGTTGCGAGATACCCACATCTCATTTTTCGCTACAAGAGACAAGGAGATTCACGCATGCGTTGACAGAATTACCAAGTGCGAAAAATTAGCTTGCTGTTCCTCTTAGTCTCACTCAGGATTCCACAACCTCTGCATTCCTTTGGTCCAACAATATTTAGTCAGACTGTAGTAAACGGGGGAATACAACCGATTTTTGTTAAACGCTTACTGATTTTTTATGATGTTGTTGTACACAATGCATTTAGCCTACGGGCTCGTGTTGCCCGTTTTTAGTTATTTTTAATGCTCATTTTCCTGGGGACTATAAGAACTCAAGGATTTGGTTGTGGCCGCGCACGCGTCCCGTGTGTGAGTGTTTGTGGTGTGTGCGGGTGCCATCCTATTTGTTCTTTGATCTAAAGAAAACTGGGTTACTTATTGGTTCGCTTGCAAATGTAATCTAGTTACATGTATTTAAAAATTTTAGTTTCTTACAGTAGTAGGCCTATCGGGGTTGTTTGTCTCACGTGTTTTGGTCGTTAGGTTTTGGCGGGTTTTAGGTTTCGTTTTAGTTTTGTTTCAACCAAAAATTTTTTTTGCAGAACCCTGGACAAGCGTCATATATGTTACACAAGATTTTGGGGCAAAGTTTCCGTGGTGCCGATTAAGGTGCTTCTTTGAAAATTAAAATCCTTCTTGTGCCATAATTCAATTGCATGGTCACAAATTTCAGTCCACAGAACATTAACCCAAAGGCCCTATAGGGTTTGGGTACACGTTTGGGTGATGTACAATGTAGCCGTTTAAGGTGCATTCTTTGAAATCTATTAATTCCTTCTAACACAATCAATTGCTATGGTCACATAATTTGCAGTCAAAGAACCGTTAACCCAAGGCCCATATGGGTGTACACAGATTGAGGTGGGAAAGATGTGTAGGCCGATTCAAGGGGCCATTCTTTGAATATCAATAAATTCCATTTTTCTGCCTCAATTAATTTGGCGATGATCACGCAACTTTGGTCTGAAGAACCACTCACCCAGATGCATAAGGTTATAACACAGTGGTGTCAAAGGTCATGGTTAGGCCGCTTACTTAAAAGGGCATTCCTTCGAACCAAATCTATAACTTGCTGGTTTGGTCTCAAATTAAATGCTATGATCACTTAAATTAGAAGAACCTCTGACTCATGGACCAATATAGAGTGTACACAGATTGGGGTGAAAGTGTTGGCTGCATTAAAGGGGTATTCTTTGGAAATTACGGATTCCTTCGTCCCTCAAATCTAATGCTTTGTTGAAAACAAAACACACAAACAAGGTCTTATATGGGGCATACACATATTATCAAATTCAACATACTCTGATTAGAGAGCCATTCTTTGAAAATATATAAATTACATCTTCTGCCTTACTTACTAAAAATAACCCTTCTCAAATTAACAGTTCACTAGGTGTGGTCAAAGGTCAGAGAAGTATTGCATGCTGATATTAGTGCTAGTGATATTAGCCCTAGTTGGCTTTGTGGTTTGTCTTAGAGCCTTTTGAAGTGAGAAGGAGATCTGTCTATAGCCATAGCGTTTTCTCGTCGATTTTCCTCCGCGGGGTTTTTTCGGCAGTTCCTGTTCGGTGTTTGCGTTCCGCACTTTCATGAATTCAATTTAAGCCATTCAAAAGGGCGGCCCTGACTCCTTTTAACCTGTGGCAGTTTTGTGTAAGTTTTTTCCTTTTTTCTCTGCTCTTTAAACGAATGCATCCTTTGACCAGTTAATTATTTTTTGTTCTAATAATTGCCCCTTTTTGTTTTAAAACGCACTGTCATGCTGTTTTAATTTTTTTGCTATTTTTTCCATGAAGGCCGGTGTGAAATCTGAGTATCCACATATGAATGTCTAACCTATGTCAATAAGCTTTTTGTACGGAAATAAACTGACCTTTTATAACGGGCCCATTTGGTACAATGTGCTGAGACATTGATGGGTTCGCAGTAATCATGGTGACACAATGGCTAGTGGGTGGTAGGACATTCATTCAACACAGACTCTGTATTTCTTGTCAACCGTGAAATTTTGCTTTAGCCCAATTAAACTTGTCGGTGACCAGTTTTGTAATAGGGACAGCCGACCTCTCAACGTGCTGGCGTAGGACTCTTTCCATAACTATTGGTGGGCCGGTTATTTTCCCTCTTGTGACATTTGAGCTCCTTAAGACCATTTTAAACAGTCATTTAAAATTTGGTGTCAATAATAATTTTCAATGGCTTCTTTTGCCCTATATAAAGTCAATTGCAAACGATTTTGCGGTTAATATCCTTTTTTTTTTTTGTTGGTTCTTAATAAGATTATTATAAGAACCAGCTTTTTATAACGCTTATCCCCGTATATAGGCTCACTCGCGGTTGTCAGTTATTATTATTATGCACCGCCTTCAAGAAATCGCCACATTGCATTCACTTTCTTTTTAGATGGCCACGCAAGACTGGCCTTACAAGCGCACATCCTATCATTTTCGAATTTTTCAATATGCTGTTTTTCCGCGATTTGGTCGTATCACGGGCTATTTTTTAAAAAGTTGGGCGGTTTACGTCAATATCTTATTATTTTTTGTTTATTTCTTGAACTTTAGCGATTTTACTTCCCCTTCGTGCTAACTAATAAATAAATTCATCATGCCAATGTCCATTTTTGGTTTCACCTTTTTTCCGTGTCACTTTTATACATTGTCGCGGATTTATTTTTTCTTCAATACATTTGACTGCCATCCTGTTTCAATCGTTTGCTGTCTTGTTCCTATTTTTGAAATTTGGGGAATTAAAATAGTATTTTTGATTCTTCCCGTAAACTTTCATCGCATGTTTTAAGGGTGGCATGTTTACCCATTTGTTGCAAGTTTCGAAGTTAGCAGGTATACTTGGTACCTTCCCTGTTTGTAGATCTATCTTTTTTTTCTTTTCTTGGGCACAGTACCACAATGTTAGTACCAAGTCTGCTCTGTCCTCCATGGCCCATTTTTGAGTTTTTTATGTATTTTATTTTTACAACTCCAAGACTGCAATATTAAATTGGCATTTACTCAATTTATATTCCCACGGTTTTTGTCTTCTTTCTGAACGGCGCCTATGAGGCCCAATGTTTCTTTATTTCTTTGGTAATTTGCCTCATAGCACTTCATTGTAACTCTTTTTTTGGTCGTCCTCCCACCCCGGGGGGGGGGGCATTGCAGTTACCTTATAGGTAACGTGTTTGGAGGTTTTTCAACAAGTTACCTAGTCCCCGGCTCATTGAACTCGATCAATTCTTAGCTGTTCTGGCACGAATTATCTTTTTTGTCGTATTCTGCGCAACATATTTTAACAATTGATCATGTTTTTTTGGCATGCCCTTCAAGTAAATTCAATGTCACTTTTTCAATGAGAAAATTTTTTTTTGTCATTTAGACCCATTCCACTTCTGTCTCTGTGTGGAATCGACTCCTATCCTCTTCTGTATCCGGTGGGGGAATTAGGTAGCTAGAGCTAGATATTAATGCCAATTGTGTTAATATTCAGTGTGACATATATGAATTTACAAACATTAAATTGTCAATTGCTTACTAATCATTAACTATATTGTCATGATGATAAGAGTGATTTGTGCTAAATACTAAATTATATTGGTATACTGTGCTGTGCCTTTAATTATTTCAATTATCGAATGATTTGTGGCTAAATTGTTAACTTATATTGTACCTGTGCTGGTGCCTTGATTTAATACCGCCCTCTGTTATGGGGATTACATAAAGTGCTTCATTGATGTTAATAGCCAAACTATATCTATTTGTTGAATTGATTTTGGCATTTGTGATACGACCAACGGGCCCGTTTTGGCGTGGTTTTAGATGTTTTGCTTGGCCTGGCCATCATGTGAATTGCCATATTGTTAAAGGTTAAATTACTGTAGGTCCTCTCTTGAAATGGACTTGTTTGCTGCTGGCCATCTTTGAATTAATATCAAATTGAAGGCCGATGCCTGTTGAATTAAATCGCATGAAAACGACGAGAACTGCCCCGCTTACCCAATTCCTACTTTCTATCTAACGCTTTTTCTTTTTCATCGCTTGTTGAGAGATAAAAGCGCATAGAAGCCCGAATGTCAGACCGAGTTACAAAACATCCTACGTCACTTTCTTTTGTTTGACTGCCAATCCATGCCTGCCAATCCATGCCTGCCAATAGTATTAAAACTCCTACAATAAACTGCCCAGTGTGTAACAGTCAGGCGACCGTAGTTCAAGATACCATGCCCGAACCATTTGTTACACACATGCTTTTAACTGGTCTATATATCATCAGAACATCCAAAAATCAAACCTTCTAGCCAATAGAGTGGTTCACGAACTAATAAACGCTTTCCCATTTTCCATGTCTTCGTCCCATATACAAGTGCTAGTTTGTCAGAGAAGATGAGGACAGAAGGATATGGCTCGATTTTGCACTCCGATTACCCAGGATTACTTTCATTCATTAGCTCATTGTTAGGAAACTTCAATGGCCACTCGATTGGACCTTTGAAGTAATGTGTTCAACCGCCTCAAGCTTGGCCGTTCGGGAAGGTTTCACAACAGGAAGTAATTGACACACTCCCACTAAAATAGCTTATTAATTTTCCACCTAAAAGATCTCTGCTGGCAATGAACTCCGCGGTTGTTCTGACTGATTGTTATATTTATTGTAATCGTTGGCAAAATAATTGAGGAAATCAGAGGCTTTTTAACGAAAGAAACAGCAAAATCGACCCTTTTTCGGTAAGCTAACATTGATTCAAGGTTTTTGGGGTCAACAAAAGATGTTATTATTTTAGCCTAATTTACAAATATCCGGTTATTTCCTGTGAAATATGATATGATGAATGATTAGATAAATGCATTTTCAATACATCTCAACCATACTTTTTTGTGTCAGAAAGTGTCCAAAGTGCCAAAATACTTTGAAAATTTGGGGTCAAATTTGTTTATAACTGATGCAGGCGAGTACGTATTGCTGTACTGGTCACAACCATAGTGTATAGACCCTGTGCAAATACCAATTGACAACTGGGTAATTGGAATGTTTCTGGGATTTAATGACAGGTGTATGTAATGTTCTCCAGCAAGTAGCGTAAGACTTTGGTCCAATCGATTAGAATAATGCAATGCGCGCTTAGGTGAAAAGATGTATTCATTGAGGCGGTTTATTTAAATCAAGACGACTGATGTGTCATTTCATTCGTTGTGTGGCCATGGATAGGACAAAATTTAACCACCCAATAGCACCCAACATCCAACAACTGATATTTTGGCGGATTGTTTGTATCGAATTGACATGATTATGTGTGTATACAAGCACCCAAACTGATAATTATTCCGTGCAATATTCAAAATGTCAGCGCCCAGCACGGACGACTGGTTTTGAATGCGTTTCACCCCCTTGAGTCGAACCACCTCCTTCTTTCTCATCTTCTCTGGTTTGATCATGGTATTGTATACATTTGCCTTCAGCTTCCCTGACATTGTTCTATCTCTAATAATACCTGCTAATTCGTTTTCTCCACTTTGCCCATGCTGCATTAACTCTTGCCCTTACGCGCATTGCATTATGAAAAAAAAAAGGTCTGAGCACAATGATCCAGGTACACTATTATTACACCTGGCCACCTCTAACACATACATTAATTTGTATCACTACCGATTAGTGGATATGCAAAGCGGCACCCACAGTATGTGGAAGAAGCGGAGGCAGCCATTGCTTTCTATTGTTGGTACTCTATGTTTTCTTTGTGGTCGGCAAAACATGCGAGACGGTGAATTTCTAAAGATTACGTAACGTTTTGCCTCTCTATCTATATAGAACCTCTTTGCTTACAGGTACCTCTAATCCACCTTCTTTACTCGGTGTCACACCCAGGTATTTCAATTTATTCACCTGTTGCAGGGTGACACCATTCTTATCTTTGATGTTAGCCTTCGTTCCTTTCCATCACTTCCGTTTTAGTTGTATTTACTTTCATCCCTTCACCCCATTTTGCCACCTGATTCACTTGTCTTGAAGATCGACTTTACTATCTGCTATTAGAGCCAGGTCATCTGCAAAAAGCAGCTTCCATGGTGAACGACCTCTAAACTCCTCACTGACGACATCAAGTATGACTGTGAATACGAATGACCCGACCCCTTGTGCATAACAACCTTTCTTCTCTGTTCTCACTAGTTCGTACGTGTTTTATATCATGTTCCTTCTCTGACCAAATAAAAATCACATGGATCAAGAGACTGCGTGATTCGAATAGAGCGGGGGCAAGAACTTGGGTCAAACATCATCGTTCATGTCCCACTACATCTCTGCTTTGACACCTTTGGTAGTTAGTATGGACCCTCTACATCAATGTAAGGTAGTTAGTGGTGTCAAATTGTGGTGTCACTTTTTCAATAGGGGGCCAATTTAAGTTTACACAGGGGTCAAACTTTTAAATTACTCCAATCATTTTGAAATGTATGCCATATTGTCCGTCTAGTCTAGTCATAAGGATTCCAAAAATGTATAGTTTGTAGCATCTATGACCATTGGTTTAGAGTTATTGGTAAAAATGGCTAAAAGTGCAAAAAAGGTCAAAATTAGAAGTTGCTCCAATTGGGTAAAAATGAAACAAATTGTTCATCTCTAGCTATTATGTGTCAAAATAATTAATAGTTTGTAGCATCTACAATGCATATAGTTATCATGCTGTGGCCAAATAGGACATGGGTCAACATAATCCAATTGGCATTGACCGTCTTTGACCTTTATCTCGTAAAGTAAACTTTAAACATAATCAAAACTATCTTTTTTGGGAGTCCTCATTCTCCAGGCAATAATTTGCAAGCATTCCACATATAATCAGAAGTAAAGTTCATGTTGACCCCTGTGCAATTGAGTTTGACCGTTTTTTGGCACTTTTAGAACATTTTACCCATACCTCCAAACCAATGGTCATAGATGGTACAACTATCATCCATTTTTGGAATCTTGTGACTAGACGGACAATATGGCATCATTCCACATGATTGAGTAATTTAAAAGTTTTGACCCTTGTGTAAACTTACATTGGCCCTATTGAAAAAGTGACACACATTTGACACCACTAACTACCGTTTCAATTGATGTAAGGGTCCATACTAACTACCAAAGGTTCAAACCTTTTCTGTAGTCGGGGGCATACGAACTCCTAAATAAGGACCATCTATGATATTCTGCGCCTGCTCCTAGAATAACAATGGTACTTGGAACCTATATTATAATCAATATTTGAAGCATCTTGGCGGAAATCGTATTTGGCAATGTAAGCTGAATTCTAGTGAAAGGGTACCATCACCTCTATCTTTATTTTTTTTACTAGAGGTGTTGTTGCCCCTCTTGTGTGCTGTACATATAATATACCAGACGAACTCTTACTCTAACCAAATCCTTTGGAACAACTCGAATATTAAAATTGATGGTAAAACAATAAATGAGACCAATGTTTTAAATGTTATGCATATAATGATATTCTATGTAATATAGTGACAGATACCCAACTAATGTCAACTTCATGAATATTTTTAGTGGTAAGTTCAATTCCATTATTTCTACTGCTATTGAAGATGATCATGTCCCCTGATTATGTGTGGTGTTTCCAGATGAATGGATCTGAATTACAATTAATTCCGCAAAAGCTGTAAATTTATTCATACCTTTGTATTAAGGGGCCATTTTGTGATCAACCTCGTCGCGCCCGACTTACCACCTAAAAGGTTTTTAGATTTTTTTTATCACTGAACCGTTTGGCCTGATTATTATAGGTACTATAAACAGAATCCTATTCTAGAAGTTTGGAGAAGAAGGTTTTGAAGATTGTTTTCCCTATAGTTTGAAAGTGTGCTGATCATAATTTTCGGGTCAAACTCTTGGGAACGTGGTGAACCTTTGTAAATAAGGGGGAAATTAGTACAAGGGAGTAAATTTGAATCTTCAAATTGTGTTTAAATTTACGAATTTTAACCCCTATTTTAACAATATTTATTACGCTTTATCATGGGTTGAAATCATCATTACAATATAAAATAGGAACCCTGTACTAATATTATACTATTGTCACATTAAAATAAATGAACCAAAGCAACACATAAGACCATAAAGGGGATAGGAACGAACGTTTATGACCGTCCCACCAGAATCCTATTATTGCAGATACGTAAATCCAAAACAATATCACGCGAGGTGGAGTGAAATTAAATAATACGACATCTTGTGCAATGACAAAAATGTTGTCCAGGAACATGGGTCCTAAATGGATTAAAATCTTTCTCAAGTTTGGTTTTATAGAATTCCGAACTTGAATTTTGAATGATAACATAGATTCGCCAGATCTAATACTGTATGTAAGCTTATTCCAGATAGCAACAATGCGGTTAAAATAAAACTGTTTGTGAGACTCTGTTTTACAGTGCCCAGAAACCAAAACGAGAGAGTCAGCAGATGATCTGGTAGTGGGACGGTCCTGATTACTGGAATTAAAACTACAAAACATTCTAAAACACGGTCATAAAGACCCAATTCACATTTAAAAAAGAAAGTTAAATCATTGATTTCCCTTCTGTAAGAGAGAGGCAACGTGTTAGTCATGATGAGACACACTTTGTAGTCTAAGTCAGGGTAATGGAGAATAAACTTTGTTGCTCTGTGCTGCCCACCTTCCAGGATACGAAGATTATGTACCGCTTCAGAGACAACTAGCATATTCTGCCTCAGGCAGTATAAAGAGTTTTGAAACATTGAGAGGAGCATTATAACCAACGATGCGTTTGATCATACCAATTTTGAGATTACATTTGCTGACAATATTTTTGATGTGACCATTCCAAACAAGTGTAGAAGAAATACTAATACCCAAGTCGCCAACAAAATCTGTCCGCTCAAGAGCAATATACCATTCATTTTGTAAAAATAATGAAGAGCTTTCCTGCCCCTAGTAACAGAAATAATATGGCACAGAGATGGATGAAAGTAAAGATCCGAAACATTGCTCTACTCAAAGAGGGCATTGATATCTTTCTGAAGAAGATGGCAATCGGCAACTTGTGAAATCGACTTGTAACATTTTTAGTCATCTGCAAATAAAGCAATAGAAGTATGCTGAACAACACTGGGCATGTCGCTAATATAAAGAAGAAAAAACATGGGTCCCAAAATAAACTCTTGTGGGACTCATTATACCACTGGTAACCAATCAGAATTAAACCCTCAATAAAGACCAGAATGAAACTCTTATGAACGCAACTTATGATGAATAAAGACGTTTATGTGAGACGCTATCGAAAGCCTTATCCAGCACAGAACTAACATCATGGAAAACAGACGGTTGTTTAGTAACGATGGATGATACAATTCATCTTTAATAAATGAGAAAACTAAATTAAGAATGGCTCTTTCCATATTTTCCCCACAGATACATAATAGCGATATGAGACTATAATTATCAACCTGCTGCCTGTCAGATTTTTAATACACCGGGATAACATTAGCCTTTAACCAATCATCGGCCAGGATACCAGAGCTGAGTAACATGTTGAATATATGGCATTGATATTTGATATGGTGTTGATATTTGATAAGCACACTCTTTCAGGACTCTAGGCGAAAATTCATCCGGGCCAGTAGCTTTGGACACATTCAGATTTGGTAAAATTTTCAAAAATGTCATTCTCGGCGATATGAATCCTGCCCAAGGACTGATGCTGGAAAATTCAAATATTTGGCAATTGCATATATTTACTGGGCTTAGTAAAACAGAATGAAAAATAGTTTTAAAAAAATTAAAAACTATAATAAAAAGTGTAGCCTTGTCCTTGGCGGTAGTTGCTGAAACATCTCCCCTGTAAAGTATCTTTGGAAGAGATTTGGTCTGTGTTACCACAGATATGATTTAAGAAGGCAGTTTTATACCAACTATATCAATAACGGGACGATCCGACCCGCGATTGTGAACCAAGGGTCGAGTAACTTGCCCCCTGCCCTTTAGGTCTTTTCACCGGTGGTAGGTTGGTAGAGTAAGCACTGATTTCATGCGGTAAAGACAAAAACATGCACGCAGAATCACTCACAAAAACTGCAAAGTCGTTCGAGTTTTGTTGGATGTCACCAAAGATCGTCTGTCACCAAATAATCACAAACAAGTTCTTTAATCAAGTTACAAAAATTTTAGACAGAATGTCTTAAAACATTTTATCGGGTCTCAGATATGAAAACATTTTAACTACACGTCAGCGCTGGGGGAGGGGGGCAAGGGACACAAGATTGTTTTTTTCGGCGATTTCAAAAGCTGAGTGTCATAACTTGTATATGCAAATACTCACATGTACAGTTGGCACAAAAAGTATCTCGGCATGTTTTCCGATCAGTATTGTGCCAAAGTCCGATAATTTCAAAGTTTTCAAAATATACATTTTGTTGCTTAGGTCTTGCTCTTTCATTTAACACAAGGCTTGTAAAAAAGCGTGCAAAAACGAAAGATGCAAAGACGCAAAACCCCGAAACCAAAAGTTGCACTTAAAGGTACCAGGAAATACAAATAGAATTGATGTGCTTTGTGTCAAGTTTACAAGGAGGGACTAGAAGCATTCAATATTTGGGTTGGTGATGACGTCATTAGTGAAACTATTGATTTTTCAGAGAGTAATAGAAATTTCCAGGTGACTGGTGTGAATCTATTCATGACACTGACTGAAAATCAATAGTTTTCACTAATGATGTCACTGGTAGTGTTTTCTTTTTCAAGCCCTGTTTATTGTAATGGAATGCCCCGTGAAGATTTGGTGTAGGTTAATCATCTCATTTCCTAGGACCTTTAATGCAGTTTTACATAGGCATTGCAGTGTACTGTGACACTAACAGGCGGACTACAATAATTGCATATAGGCTTACTCGCTCATTCAGTCGGAAACCGTCTTTGTGCAAAATCAATACACAAGGATTTTTGGTTGTACACACAGTAATACTGAAAACTCAAAAAGTGCATCTTTTGGTTTCGTGGTTTTGCGTCTATCTCAGCATTTCTTGCACGCTTTTTTACAAGCGAGGTATTAAATGAAAGAGCAAGACCTGGGCACAAAATGTATATTTCGAAACTTTAAAAAATATCGGACTTTGGCACAATACTGATCGCAAAACATGCCGAGATACTTGTTGTGCCAACTGTATATCAAATTGCAACACACAGGAGAAATGGTAAAAATAGGTTTAAGAAGTACACATTTTCGTTTTATTTTTTCCAAAGCCTTTAAGCATTTTATTTAACTACAATGCACTTATTACAATTAAACCAATTTTATGTTGTATTTCATATTTTACTTGATTGGATTAAAATGTGTGTCCTAAAGGTTTGAATCAGTGTTTCGAATTTCATTAAAAAAGAAATCATTTGAAAATGTGCGCTTGGCCAGATTTCATTCAGCATCCGTATACAACCTTTCTTTAACTGTTACATTCTGGCCTGACTTGATAGCACAGTCCCTAAATACACAATAGGCAGTATTGTGCACTTTTTCCTAAACGAATGAAACTTGGCATGCTTATACAACTCCAAATTTAGAATCGTTATTGGCGCCATTTTGAAAAGATGGCAATCATATTGATATTAATCTAAATCAATAGATAGATACATGTGCATCATTTTAAATGTTATTGCACCTTATTTGGTAAATAGAGGATTTATGGTCTTTAACCACTCGAAAGGAATATTTCATGATTGGTCAAACCTATAGAGGGCGCTGTAGGCCTTTTGGCACTTTATCAGGAATTAATAAGGGACTTAATAAGCATGCCAAGTTTCATGCTTTTAGGAAAAAGTGCACAATAACTATGTTTATGGACTGGGCTATGATGGGAGCCTATCAAGTTTAGGAAGGTGACGTCGGATCCAATTCTCAAGGTCAGTGCAATGGATCTCTTTGTTTATATTGCAAAAAATAAGACGAAGGAGAGGCACTGCGTTGCCCTTGAAACAAGCCAGGTCCAGAAACTTAATAAAACTCCGCATCAGGTTAGGATGTGACAATTACCGAAAGAGTGTAACTAGCAGGGCGTTTTAACCAATTGGTAAATAGTGATAGATTAAATCTATACGTATTAAGTCCGAGAGGTGTTCATTGAACTCTTGCCACGAAATTCACATTTATTTTAAAGTTTTAACTGCTTAGTTCTCCAAGAAGACAAGGATGAATTTTACTATTCCTCCCTTGGTGATGACCAGCACACGCAAGTGTTGAAAACAAAACCGTGCGTTTGGCCGGATTAGTAAAATGAATGAATCAATATTTTTAATCCGGATGATCGCCTAGATGACCCTGCAGAAATGAGGTAAACCTTATCGTATCCTTGACATGTGACACGATAAACAGCTCCGGGTTAAAGGTGCATTCATTTTTCTATCACATTCTGTTTTATTTCTGGGTCACCAGCTATCTTTGAGAAAAGCTTATACCCCAAAATTTCAGTTGATTCCGATTTTGCAATTTGCTGTTATGATGAGGATAAGGACTTAGCCCAGTGCATTCGTCAGGATAATCGCTCCCGACCATGTGAGTCCGTGCAGGTTCAAGGTCTTTTTGCACGGACCCATATGGCTAAGTGCGATTATCCTGACGAATGCAATTCGGCGAGGTTATTATTTGTCATACACTTGGAGAAACACAATATCAAAATCACTACATTAACATTAATAACTAACGTTCTCTTTCTATTAATAAAACGACAACGACATATATATGGTAACCGAATATATGGTAACATATATATGGTAAAAGAAGAACAATATAACATCCATTGACAACGTATTTGAGTAAACATATTCAGCTGACGTCATATGACTAACATCCGTCTAAGTTGTCAACGATCTGAGTTTTGCGAAGCGTTTGGAATCCGTCCTCCACTTTTCGAAAAATCAACAAAATCCTGTTAATTGAGAAGAAAAAATTAGAAATAATAATAATGATAATAATAAAAATGCTCTAATGAGTTCAACCACAGTTTGTCTATAGCAAAATCCTGTTATAGACGGCACGTCGTACAATATTTACCGCAGGATGACCTTGAACATTATCAGTTTGTAGGATTTTAATTGTAAGGTCTTGCAATATACTCTATATATTCTTAGCATTTGAAAAAAAAAATTAACGGAGAGCACCCCTGCCTTGGATTAGGGGGAAATTGACCTTATCTAACAAATACCTCCCTTTTTGCGGTCTTCTTCTTCTTAGCGTATCCACAAGTCATTGGTAATGACTTGTGGTGGTGTCAGGATTTATTCAACTGAGTAAGCTGATCCGGGTCCGCGTGTACCCATAATACGGACGGTCCTAACATGGCTCGCTTTTTGATGCTGGGGCGGATTGGGAACAATCAGCGGTTTCACCCTACTCCTATTCGACACTGGCCGGGATGAATATGTACAGTTGTGGCTCTCTGAACACGGGACAGTCGCCTTAACGTCCCCTCCGAGGACGTGAATGCTTTCATTATTCATTTCCACCATTCCAAGGTGAAACCAGAGTAGCGTTATTCTGTATTTGATCAATAACTGTTATACAGATCAATCCAAATTGAGTACCCGGATAAGTCCCAGCAGCGTGGGACCCCACCTGGATTCGAACACGGGATTTTTGTTTTGGTAGATTTGCGCCACAGACAAGAATCCTACTGCAGGGCCACGCTCTCCTAAGGAGATGCGGCGATCGTCAGATTGTCCTCTAGGGACGTTTAGGATATATACCACCTAGGAATGGTTTCCCAAAAACCACATTCTGAACTTACGTGCTTTTCTCAACGAGATCGTCATTCTTGATATCAAATGCCGTTACACGCTCCCAAAAGTTCCATGTTCCCATCGGCTAATTCGCCTTCATCACGAATGCCACAGTCAGACGAGCGGACTCCAGAAGTCAAACCAAGACTGATACATGGTTTTTGCATCTTCAAAGAAGACAGACTACAGGAATAAATAAATAGCCTATTACTACCCTACCCTTTATAAATGTACCTTAAAAATAATCAGGATATCTACTACGGTAACGCGTATACGTGGTCAGGTCAACTTTGAAATGAATTTGTTATCAATATAAACAAATTCGGGAAAAAAGTATTGACCCAAAGTAATTGGCGGGTCTTTCGATTAGAAGCCCCGCACAGAATCAGGATACTAGTTGTCAGTGGGTGCAATTGGGGTTACAATTCCGGCCGCAGCGGTGAGTGTCTTATGGGCAGAGCTCCCCTTCAACTCGAATATTACGGGACACATTGGATAACTTGGGGGGCATATTTCGTCTCCATTTTTTGACAGATTGTGACAAAGTGGCCTAAATTTTTATATATATAGTATATAAGATATATATATATATATATATCATTATATATATATATATATATATATTGTTATGACGTCTCTAAGGTCAGAAATACCTTCAAAACACAAATCAAGAGCCTTGTGCACAAGTGATCTGAATTTGATATATCTACCAGATTTTAATGATTTGTAATTGGTTTCAGATTGGTTGTCCAAAACCTTACATAAATCAAAATTACACATTACACACAATTTAATATAACTAATACTTAATGTTAAAGAGGCTTTGCAGTCAATCGATGATATTCCTCTCAGCGAAGACTCCAAAAATGACAGCATTCAAAGTCACGCTTATAAATTCCTCAGGTAATATTCCATTGGAATCTTCTCAGTCCTGAGACAACTTGTTCATCAGCAGTTCAAGACGACAAGGTTATCCCTCGACGACACTCTTCCACATTATATCAGTCCAGATCATCAACATGATTTCTATCTGTCCACAATTTGGAATCCCTATTATGATTCCCAGCAACTTTTTGCTTCAAACGACAGTAGCATAATTACAGCACTCTGCTCACGTGGAATTGTAAATATAATAATCCTTGGCACCAAGTACAGGTCTTGCCTCTTCCCATTGCAGATCTTAACTAGCTATAACTTCTAGCTACTTGTTACTATGTATGCTGGCAGAGAGTCCTTCCAGTGTTAGTATTTAACTACTCACGGATAGATTCCCCTTTCTAACAATAATCATTACATCATTCTCATTCATAAACATAACCTTAACACCTAGCTGATGCCGCAATCGGATTCATCCACCCCGAATTAATCCCTTCATATATATAACTTTATGGGGGGATTTCCCTAGATTCTGCAATGTTCTGATCTCAAAGC
>JAMKCH010007058.1:0-55761 GCA_023653785.1 Ophioderma brevispina
AAGATGGCATTCCCACAACTTGTTGAATTCAATTTCACAACTGTTACATTGACAAAATTTGTGAATCAAAATCCTTAATGTACATGCCTGACATATAAGCCACACATACCTTCAAGCTAAAATTTATGTCAGTCCAGGCTTATATTCCAGAAATAACATCAAATAGGCAGTGAATATTTTACTTTTTTGTTAATCAGTAAACAAAACTATTCTGCTTTTCACTCACGCCATCAACGCAGAGGCCTCATGCACAACACGTGCACTGTGGCAGCTGCATCGTGGCAGCTGCATCGTGTTATGTGTATAGGGCCCTTTGACGGAAGGCAAATTATGTTGAACAGACTTTTGTTTGCCTTCCAAATTATCCAAGCATGTAAAGAACACCACCTGGTTCACCTGAACATTTCAGATATTTCTGCAGGTGATTCTCCACATGCTTGGGTTGTTCTCAGAGGGTGTTTTGAATCAATCCCATAATGCATAGCAATGTGCCTATACTGTACTAGGAATAAAAAGTGTTCCTAAAGTTTAAGAACCATAAGACATTTCATAATCATGCAAAAAATTCCCTAAGTACTAATGCTTTGTGGGATAAAATAAGTGTTAAAGTCAGGGTTTTATATGTTAAGAATAGGATTTATATGTCCTTGAAATAGATTCATCAGGATTGTTCATGATAGTCAATAAAATTTGCAAATGTTCTCAAAACAAATCCAGAATTTCATTATAAAATGAGTTGGGTACTCACTCGAAATATTTCGATGAGGATTTATATGTGATCACATGACCCTATTGAGGTTAAGTTTCCCAAAACTGGTGCATTGTGGGATTAACTCAAAACACCCTCTGGGTTGTTCTGGAAGGCAAGACTGTCCAGGTTAACCTATTGACCTCTGTAAATGTATGTTTTTCTCAATCAGCTCAAAAAATAAAGAGATTTGTCTATTTGGTACCAATCAAAGTATACAGGATAACAAATAAAAATGTAAAATAAAAACTATACATCACAATACAAGTTGAGGTACGCAATTTCAGATTGATTTTATACATGTGTATATTTATGCAAGTGTACAAAATGTATATTGTGCATTTGTGCACAACTACCGTACGTAACCACTCGGGTATAAGCCCACCCAAATTTTTGAAGAAAATACAGGAGCTAGCATACACTCTGGTATAAGCCCAGGTGGTAATTTTAGCATTCAGGAAACAATGTGGCAGTAATTACACAATCAAAATGACATTTTAAAACTTGAACTATTATTCTATAGAGCCATCAAGTAGGGACCAATGTATTGGGATGGCTCGATTGCTGGAATTACTTTGAGGAATGTGATGGGAAAGTTTAACTTTTCTTTTGAATGTTTTAATCTATTACAAATAAAGTTAATCTTCAGCTTACATTAAATGGTATCTGGTGAATAGTATGCTCTTGAAATGATATTGCAATTTTGTATCTGATATTTTCTCCCTAGTTCTAGCCCCTACCAGGGTATAGGCCCACCCCTATTTTGAAGTAAAATCTTCCTTTTTGGGGGGGGTGGGCTTATACCCGAGTGCTTACGGTACTTTGCTCAAATAAAAAAATAAAACAAACTGAACTTAAACATTTAAAAAATCTCGAACTGTCTTAAATATACTGTCTGCAAATTTAAAAAAAATGCTCCTGAACTGGTGCAAAATAAATAGCAATGATACAGCAACTATTCTATGATGGTGTACGGGCACAAATTAGAAATGCATGATATCGTTATCTGGGTACACAAATTAACACAACACTGACTTCTGTTGTTTTCCCAAATTGTTCATTTACAAATTTACATTGTATACAGTACAAAAATGGCCACTTTTTACTATAATTGAGAGACCACGCTAATGGGATAGGTGCTGGAAATACTGATCTTGATTGTGTCAGAATTTATAACCTCATCTTTGATCAAAACCTGCACTTTCAACCCATTTTCTAAATTCTATACATACAGGACTCACAGATCTGTAATTCTTTATTTGCTTTGGGTCTCAAATGATGGAAAATGTGTCACCTCACATCAAAAGGTCCGTATTTGTTGTTAGTTTAAACAAATCTTGCAAAATATACAAAAATAAATAAACACATTTGTAAATATTTTCTAAGGCAGGACAGAATGGGGCATATCACTGATTTCCCGAAAATTGATCCGACCTTGCCCCAGTAGCCAAAAGCATGCATGCGAACTAAACTTATGCAGGAATTGTGCAAACAAAGGCTACAGAAGGAATTTCTGGATTTTTTTTTTTATTATGGCCAAATTTCCAGAATTCTGGAAATTTCCAGAAGTCTTACATCCCTAGTTAAAGGTATAACTTTTTTTTATGACAAAATTTCACTAGACAGGATATCAACAAACCTTTTGGCGAGGCGTGTCACAAATACAAAACCAACGACTGGTTCTGCATTCTGATAGCGTACATCTTTTAATACAGTAATATGGTGTTTGTCAAAATCTCTTGGACATGTAACTATTTATGCCCACTTTCCTGCCAATACAACGCACTGTTGGATTGCACGTAAGCGCAGATCACGCAAAGAAATATGTGCATGTATGTCATGTCCAAGGGATTTTGACAAACACTATAGTATTTACTGCACTTTTGGCCATTTAACATTACCCCTTAGTAGCTCTAGATGGCCATAATCCCTACAAAAAACACCAATATTTATGTGCCTTTGCATCAACTGCATAATAATTACAAATCATATGCAAAGTGCACCTCAAATAGATTCATATATTTATTCCTGTTACAGATTAGAAAAAAGTACAACACATTTGTACAAAAAGTGCTTGGTATGTACAGGTATAGACAAATTACAATCAAATACTTGTTTTCACATAATTAATTTACATCTCGTAAATAAATGACCCATCATGTTGAAACGTACAAATCGCCATCCACCACCAACATTTCCAGAATGTAGTGAATTCATAAAAGTTGATGGTCTATGCAGAAAGAAAATGGATGGCTCTGAAGCATTACTTCAGTACCTGGAGCATAACTGAAATTTCTGGACACTAAAGCTTGGTTCATACTTCATTGGCAGACTTCGGATGATACTAGCCTTTTCAACATGCTTTGTGTGCAAGATGCATAAGCATATGTTGCGTGCAAAGCAAGTTGGAAAGGCTAGTGTCTAGACACTAATGGGGGTTCATACTTCATCAGCAGACCGAGAAGATACTAGCCTTTTGAACATGCCTTAAGCACTATATGCATAAACATATGCATTGCCTGTAAAGCATGTTGGAGAGGCTAGCCTCTACACACTAATATTGCATTCAATCTTTATCAGCAGACTTTGCATGAAACTAGCCTTTTGCACATGTTTTACATGCTAGATGCGTAAGCATATGCGTTGCATTTAAAGCATGTTGGAAAGGCTAGCATCAGCCAATGTCTGCCAATGAAGTATGAACCCACCATTGAGCTAAAATTTTATGCTCATCCACCAGGGACACCGTTCAGTTTACACATACATGTATTAACATGAACTGATCTTTGCATTCTGGGTATCACAAATCATAAGCCAGGGGGTGTATATTCTAAACCCACTGGTGAATGATAGCTACTGAACTGTGCCATGGGAATGAAACACTGTTGGTTCATAGTGAATTGCCAATGCTGTAACACAGCTTAATTTCTGGCAATTTATTTTTTTGTTTGTGTACAAATTCAACCCTCTCAGAAAAGAATTCACAAGGTGGTTTTCGAAACCAGCAACTTTGCCTACTTTTGTGATCACCTGGAAATTTTGAACTTGACCCCAATTGACCTGACATCTGCAAGTGACCTGCAGCACTGCAGCATTACCACTGGATGCATGAGACCATCTTACATCTTTGCTCCCACTCTGAATAGAATTGACCCATTTCCTTTCTCAAATGAGAGCAATTTCAGAAAGAAACCTTAACATAACACACACCTATACACAGAAATAGTGAATACAATTTCTCTTCCCAACCATGCAGTTGAAGACAAACATCCATTGCGCACAAATAAAGTTGCTTCAGATTATTTCAAAGCTCGTTAATGACTTTGGTATTATTTTCAATACCTTACTTGAAAATACATTGTTAACAATTACTTGTACACTTCAGCATGATGGGTCACTCCCTACCACATTTTCACTTGCTGTGGTAATTGCTAACAGCATTCCCTTAGGCATGGTGATTTCAGTTGATGTTATTACAGCTACAATCAATTTGCATTGGTGTTGCATTGTTGCAGATACGTAAACAGTAGTCGAATGGTCATAATAACCCCAGGGTCCATATGCACAAAGTTAGACCACGTTAAAGGTCCATGGACACGGCTGGGTTAGACATTTCTTAATTCTTACATTTTCGTACCTCAACAGGATCCTGTCATATCGCAACAGTTTTAAAAGTGGAACATCGGGAAAGTGTTTTAAATTTCAAGGATTAATATACCCAAACTGACACGGCCTTCTCCTGTTTTGGCGAACGCGTATCAAGATACTGGAGTTGGATATGGATTTGACCCCGTTTAATGAGGTCAGAGTAACAAGTTGTAAACAAAGCGCCACACGTGGCTAACCGCACCGCACACTCCCATATCTCTCCATGTCGCGTTTCTTTGTCTGGGAACTGATAAAGCTATTCTGTTCATATTCTCCTTGTCGGTACGGTCGACCGATGGTGCACCCGTCGCAATAGCATTATTTCGAATTTAAGGCCCAAATCCAAGAAAAACAAGGCGAACTCGGATTTACGCGATGCGTAAAATATGTCCCCGCCGAATATCGCCATTCTACCACGTGACAATAAAAACTGCACCAATCCACCTAATTTTGGCCACCACTAGCTCGCAAAAATAATTGAAAAAAATGGTTTACTTTTGGAAAATGGTCTCAAGAAATCTTAAAATATCATGCAAAAAATCCCTGAAAAATTCACTAAATAGTAAAAAATATGATAATTATTCAATTGGCAACACTATTTTTAAAAATCATGTGGCCACATTTAAATTGGGGACCCATACGGGAAACTAGGAAAGGGGCGAAACACCGAATTTTACGATATTTTCACATTTGTCAAGAAATGTAAACGGCTGGCAACCCAGAAGAGACTGACCCACGTGTAACAACCAGAAAAATAAACTTTCATGAAAAACATGGGTTCTACATATGTTAATACCTTTGTATCTATGGCTGACTCCCCCACCTAGCAATTCACTGCTATGCAATTAATTCGCATCAGTTGAATATTTAATTGGCCAGAAATACGCCCAAATCTAATCAGGTCGAGAACTCCTCAGTTCCTCTTCCATTTCACCTAGTTACATCATTATACGCCTTACAGAACTCCCGAAAACTTGTAAACAAGCCTGGCGGGAAAAACTTTTCATAAATTATGCAATTAGAACTTAATTAGGATATTTTACACCCAAATCTAAGAAGGTCGAGAACTCTTCAACCTGTTCTTTCCACCAGCTAATCAAACGTAGCCCTCACAGAACTCCAGATTAAATCGTACACAAGTTGACATTCTGTGCAATATGAACCTTTTCCCTTGACCTTTTTCCCATTACCCCCCTGACAGACCCCAGGGGAGGACCCGGGGGTTGATTACATGGTTAGTAGGGGGATTCCCCCTCCTACAATATCCCACGTTGCTCTCTAGCCTCATCCAGAAAAAAAGATATGCCCCAAATGTTCCAGGGTTAACATTTTTATCACGGACATAAATAAATACATACGGACATACGGACATAAAGAACTACGGACGGAGGGCCCTTTTATAGCCCCTCTCGAACTTCGTTCGGCGGGGACAATTAGGACATCGATACACGACGACGGCATTACTGTGAGAAGTCACCTGTGCACGTATGCAAGACACAATGGGCCCACGAGATGGCCGTTCCACGATGACCGAACATGACGGTTACCGGTATCGCGTATTTGTTACTCGGACGTCATACGCGGGTCATCGATGCCAGCGCGATAATCACTTTCGTTTTGGAATTTCCTTGAAAGCTTGTCCAAAAACGCATGATATTATGCCCAATTTTTATCAAATATACGGTTTCTCAAATACAGCTTCTTGCAGATTTACATTGATACCACATACATACAATGAATGAAAACCATTTTTTGGTGTTTTATAAGTGTTTAACGCATGTCCATGGACCTTTAAGTTAGGCGGGTTTAGTCAAAATTGGTTTGGCCTCAAATTGATATGTTTTACACATTTCTTCATAAAGTAAACTAGCAAAATTGAAAGATTTAAATGGCAAATTTCCAAAATAAAATTTCAGTAAAATAGTAAGAATTATGTGTTGACAAAATTAAAATTAGACCGGGTCTAAAAGTTAGACTCTGCGTCTAACTCTTGGGGGTGCGTATGCGACCCCAAGGCGTTGAGGAAAGACATTATTTGTAGATGAAAAAGTGGACACGGATTTGGTGGTGACAAAAATTCATATGCTTTAATGCAGCTTCATAGGAGAGATGGGAGTTATGGTTTAACAGTTTTTGACTCGAAAGGTTGCAGCGGCTGTAACACTTTTTAATTCCAGTAATTGCACATGGCCATCACGAACAATCGCAGGCATATGAGGGCGGGTTAAGCCAGTCCAACAAGCCTGGAGCTGTTTTAGGCCATTTGCCTTAGTAAACTCCAGTTATTGTACATGGGCATCAACAGAACTGAACATGAGGCCAGTATAACATGCAAATGAGGTGGTTTGCAGCCAGCCCACCAAGCCTGAAGCTGTTTTAGGCTTTCTTGCCTTAAATCAAGGGGTGAAACTGTGTGACAAATGCCATAGATGAGTTCGATAGAGCGCCACCAATTATGAGAGCTAACTATCAATATAATTTATGAGTATGACGTGACAGCCCCATCCCCCCCTAGGATGATCAGTAGCATAAATTCACAGCGCCACGTACTACAGCGATCGATAGGCTGTACTGATTTCAAGCAGTATGCCTTCCCTCTCTTGCTAGAGCGTGTCTTATCTCGAATTATTTAGGATCCCCGCTAAATCTTACTTGATTGACATATGAATAACATGACTATCCATACATATGAGGCCAGTTTGCAGCTGACTACCTTAACCTTGTTTTAACTAGTGCTGGACGTGTACACGTTTCACTGCACTGCCAAATTCGGCATGATGATCTGTGTACAAGTTTTTTTTACAACTACAACGATATAATGGATTTTGTGTTAAACGCGATAGGAAATTAAACGGTAAAACTCCCAGCTCTAGTTTAACCCCCCCCCAAGGTGTTTTTGTGAATTTTTTTTTTTGAAAAAAACTATGCGAATCCTCATATGACTAACACACTGGGATACGGGCCAGCCATGCAGCCACGTCTCACAGGGGTTACTACCCCAATTAAGCTTCTTGACCCAAGCACCGGTACCTCAATCTGTACTCCAGCCACCACCAAAACCAACTGCCAGTATTCCAAAGCATCTCCAGCCAAAGGATAATAAGTGGTTCAACCAATGGGTGATAACTCTCAATCTACACATAGAACCTTTCTTAAAGGATGTCATATTCGTCACTAAATAAGTTTGCATTGCTTGCTCATAAATAAATCTACCTAAAACAGGAATAATATATCCAATCTTCAATAAAGGCCTACAAAGCTTTGGTTAAGAGTAAGAGAAGAAAGTCTTGTTGAAGGATTCAGGTCAAAAGTTGAGTACTTTGCTGTAAAGAAGTTGGTGTATTTCTGCCCCATACAATCCCTAAAGCCCATGATATATTTCAAAGTCGTCCAGCGAGCGATTTCTGCGCGTGAGCATGCGTATCACAATTGATCTTGGTGGCAAATCCTGGCATTGCGCATGCCTATCGCTCCTGCGACCGGAAAGTATATCATGGGTTAAATGTATCTTGGGTATATCTAGTGAACAATGGAAAAGGTCCCAAGACGAACCGGCTGCAGGGAAAATGGCAGCAATATTCTATACAGGCTCTATGTTCTACAGGTGGGAAACGTCCCCCCCCCCGAAGGTATTCTAACAAATTCTTATTCATTTTGGCCTTGGAGTTTAAATTTTGGTTAGTGGTAGGCCATAAATAAAAATAATGTTTCATGCTACATATGGAACTCTTCCTGCAAGTCAAAATGTCTGCGACCTTTTAAGTGGCTTTGCAACATAACAAATGCTCATTTTTGTGAAAACTTCAGGGAGACTATTCTTGCTGGAAGAACACTGCTTCAAGTGTCTGTAGTGGAACAACAAAACAAAGCCTAGACCTAAAAAACAACGTTGTAGTGGCATAACAGGCAATAAAATAAAACACTATTATGTCTGGAATCAAATCTGAGACGCTTCACCATGCACCGATCCGCATTGAGTTTTGCCGCCCGAGCGTTAGCACGCAACAAAAAAGTACAATTGACCTCTGCTTTATTCGCCAATTAGCTCCAAAACTGTATTTACGTTACTAGGTCTAGGAGCCTTGTTACTAGGTCCAAGTAACAGTGAGCATACGCAGGTCACCGCAATCATTTCAGCGACGCGTCTCAGATTTGTTTCCAGACATAATACTATGTTATAGCCCGATGTTCTGAGTTGTTTAGAATGTCAATTTATGCAAAATTTTACACTCAGCTGAATTTTTTAAAAGAAAAAATAATCAGAGAGAAGGAAAATGGGAGAAAAAATAGTGAGACAAAAATTGAAATTGGGATTGGTATTCATTTGTACAGTTGTTCAGAATTAAGATCAGGAAGATTATGCCATGACACAACTGTTTTGCCTTTTGTAAGGCCTCATACTATGTACCACTCATTAACATCATCAACAAAACTGATTTAACCCATGGGCACTACAGACCCTATAATACAGGGTCGGATTGTTCATACAGGACCGAACATGAGATTAGCACTCTGAGTAACAATCCAATTAATACGTGATTATTAATCTCTGTGCAAACCATACCAAGATTTATTACACAAATCTCTGATTTGACCTTCATTATAGACTATTATAAAAGCAAAAAAGAAAATGGCAGTATTTTAGCACTTTCCCTTTATTCGCTGTCACTAGGATAAATCACAGTTTTCACATATTGAAAATTCGGCAGCAATTAAATGCGCACACCCTAAACAGCTCCCCATTTACAAGCCTTTCCATAAGATGGAATTGGACCGGGAGACCAGAAACATCGACAAAAAAAATCAGCTCCCCCTGGTCCTAATTTTTTAAGGAAAACGGGAGCCGATCTTGTTAGGACCGGGAGTTATTTTAACCCAGCCCTTATTTAAATTATAGCACAGTGACAAAGGGAGAAAGTCTCAAGAAATAAAGTCCCGAAATCAACGATGGATTACGCGGCATAGAAACAGTTCACAGCACCAAGAGAACAGATTTCCATAAAATATTCATCTAAAATTACCATATACATGAGTACGTGTTACGGGAAGTTCAAAAGATGTGCAAAATTTGAAGCTGGATGGAAATGGACCCGACCGAAGAGTAGTTCCGGGTTTGAAAAGGCGTTTCTAGATCGCCAGTAACACACCAGTATTTTATTTAAAAATTTGTTTGGGAGATTAGAAAAACTCCGTACAATGGTATGTATGTTAATTTTTCTTGATTTTCTAAAAGATTTTTGATCCCCATATCGGTCCATTTATAGTGCGCTTATAGGCATTATGGCGCAATCAGATGTTAATTTGTTAAATTACTGTAGATGTCATAAGGACCCATGTCGTGCCAAGGTTTTACACTGTCGCCATTTTAATCACGGTGGTAATGTGCACTGAAATAACAATTAGTTGTGTAATTGTATTCCCAAAACCAATTCGGATTCCCTTTTCAAACGAAACGTATTCAATACTTTTAAGTCAGGAAATGAGTACACCAAAGGACCGGGCGCAATTTTGCTTTCAAAAATCCGGCGCCCGGGTGCCAAATTTTCTGTCTTACCGAGCGCCAAAACATGGGAACAACTGGGTTAAAATCGCCGCGCGGACTCAGGAGGCTTGCCCATTGACACCTGGGTACAGTGAGACCAACGAATAAAGTTCTTGCCCAGGGACACAACACGTTGGGCCACGACTGGGCTCAAACTCACAACTAATTATCATGAGCTGCCCCTTTTCCCACTAAGAACCCACATGCTTATGCATCTTCCAAGTAACCATCAAAATAGTTTTATGCCGACAGATGGCAGGGTAGTGCCATGGGGGATTACCTACCGCAAAACCTTCACTGTCTCTCACTTCTGTCACCAAAGTAAGTGGCATAAAAGGGGAATGACTGTTTTTTTATAGGCCAAAAAATCTAAACAATCTACACATACTAATATAAAACTTTCTCTTTGTATAATTGTAACACCTTTCACCATGACACACACCCCCCACACTCACATTAGACAAGTCAAACAACCAATTCATAAAAATGGAGTTATTAAATTATCTAGGCAAATTGTTTAATATCACTCATATAGTACCCGTGTACATCTCGTCTCGGTTAAGAGGATCGGACTCTGAAGATTTCCCTAATGGTGACTTGAGAGAGTCTTGCTTTGCCACGATTCACAGAATCCTCCTCCTGCGATGTTTTTGTGGATTTAAGCGGAAGGGCGCCCTCTCTTGTTTCTTCATTACACTTTGCTTTGTTTACAACCACAGGCCCTGAGGGAGAAAAAGATTTAGACACTGGAGGAAAGTCAGATAATTTACTTAACCACACTCAAAATTCCTTAGCTGAACCTCAATGTTTAACTACCCTGAATCAAGAACACCTCACCTATCGTCTGCTTTAGAATTACTTTTAATTTTTATACTTCCACCACACCCACCACACCAATGACAGTCAAGGGAAAAATTCACTGACCATCCAAGATTTGAACCTACGAACCTGCGGGGTTACTAAGTCCGAAGCTCAACCTAAGACCATGTTAAAATCCTGGATGGTCAGTGATTTTTCACTGACTGTCATTTGTGTTGTTGTGCGGTGGAAGTCTAAAAATTTCATGTAATATTAATTACCCATGAATTACCCACAGTGTTTGAGCTTATTTCTTCATGCTTTAGACTTGTTGAACTAAGCATTGCACTGACGGCTAATGTCCCATGACAGCGTATTGTGTAGTAAATAAGTCTTTGCTACTGTCATCCACTTATAACCACCCCTCAAGCAGTAGATCCTTTGAGTTGATCAGAGTGGATTATGCAAATTGAGGGTTGACAATCAGAAAGAACGAAATCCATCGAAGAATATTAAAGAATTTCTTTAATTCTGGCGTTCATAATTAAAAAAATTGTGCTTTTGTTTTATATAAATGTTTGCTTACAGTAACATATATTTATGAGCTTATGAGATGTTTACATTTTGAGTAATAATATATTTTCTTAGTAGAAAATATTAAACGTCACATTTCTCAAAAAGCAGTATTACAGCAAATTAAGAAATTCTTAATATTTCTTTCATTGCTGAGTTACGTCCTTCTTATTGTCCAACCCCGCAAAAGATTCATAAGCAAATTTTGTAATTAATAGTTTCGTTATTTTTCTTCCTTAAGTCCTTCAATACAAACGTACTTATGTATAATTAAAAACTACACAGCAGGGACTATACCCCCCACCCAGTTTGAAAATTGGATTGCATTAAGAGTTAGAATGGGTTAATGACAAACACGCCCACAATTAATGCAAATAAGCTCATTCAGTCCAAACTATTCACACCCGTGAAACTATGTAGCACCAGTATTCATCGCAAATGTTCACAGCACCAGTATTTAGGTAATTGACTCAATATAGCCAGGTCCAACTGCGGCCTTGGTATTGAATTATTATCAATCATTATAAACTTCAGGTTTTTTTCACATATGGTGCTACGGCAGGCAAGATGCTGCCTAACAGCATGCTTTCAATGAGAAATGCATTCCAGTTTGGGATGATTTTTTTCTTTAAAGGCCCCTCTCGTAATTGCATGACAAATTGAGAGCAAAACGTCACTTATTTAAGGTGCTTGTTCTGATAGCTTGAGGACCACCCCCCGACTTATCTAGAAGTAGTTTTAGATTTTTATATCAGATGAAAGATGTGTGAGTCTATTCTCATGTATCCTAAATTTAGTCCCAAAATCACTTTCGTCCAAAAAATAGACCATACAGTGAGCCGTTAGTTATTGGTATCAATTTCTTTCCCTACTGATACAAAGCAACACTAAAATGTCTACTTCAGGCCACAGCTGCTAGTTGAGAATAAAAGATACATCCGTCCTCGGACCGGATTGTGTCGCCTGCCATCGCGGTTCGTGAATGATAGGCCTCAGTGAACTTTGACCTGGTATGGGACTTTTGACCTTCTAAACAAATGAGGGTTTGATGTAAACTCCATAAACCAAGATTTGTTCCAATTGCACTTCAATTTTCAAAATGAGGTCAATTTTACATTTTCAGCCTATCTTACAACTTGACTCACATGAACCTTTTACCTTGCTATGTGAACCTTTGACCTTGCTATTTACCTTTGACCAAATTGCTTAGGTGACCTTTGACCTTGCTATGTGACCATTGACCTCGACTATGTGACCTTTGACCTCATCAAAAAAATGGGGAATGTCCAGGTTGCACCTGTGACCCAAATTTTGATTTAAATCCATCAAGTAATATGGATATTACAGGCAATGTTACCCTTTTCACAACACAGACTCACAACAACAGACAAGTGATCCC
This sequence comes from Ophioderma brevispina, assembly GCA_023653785.1. NCBI lineage: Eukaryota > Metazoa > Echinodermata > Ophiuroidea > Amphilepidida > Ophiodermatidae > Ophioderma > Ophioderma brevispina. Next base: position 12,709 of record JAMKCH010007058.1, read on the forward strand.
TATGTTTCTTTCTGCCTTAAAGGTGCGTGTTCCGTCGTCTTTGGGACGCCCCCTGATTTACCCGGAACAGTAGTTTGATGTTGATATCAGATGAAAGGCCGTATTTTTCTCATTGTCGTCCCGAAATTTTGAGCCCTCAAATACATTTCATTCCAAGTAGTTATAACAAAAACCGCTGTTTTATGGTTAACCCCAATATTATCACAGTATTGATAGGGCTTTGCAACCTACATTATTGCGTCTACCATCAAAACCGCAAGTTTGTTTCCCATGGTACTTGATGTGGTGTAGTGCAAGTGCCATGCTTTCATATCAAGGAGAGAACACATACACAAAATCAAACAAGCACCTTTAGGCAGCGACACAAAATCAGTTACCATCAAATAAAAGTGTCTATTTGAAGCATTATAAGCCCTTAATAATCCCTTGCTGCTCAACTGTCTAATTTCTGCACACTGCAAAATGGTCCCAATTATTTTTCTCAGGTTCACCGAAGCAAATGCATGTTATTACAGCAGTCAACACAAGCATTTGGTTAACTAGAGATTCAAAATATTCTAAGTGGTGATTTTAATTGAAACAAGAAAAGAGTAACATGTATAACACCGGACACAATCTGGCTCTAAGTAGGGGTGCTGTGGCCCAATGTATTTGACATTTGCCGCAAACAAACGTACAAATCAACAAAGACTGTGCTCAACATAAGGTATAATGATTAAATTAACATACCTAAAAAGCTGCACGGTATAAACTTGGGAAAATTTTAACCAGAATTAGCAACCCCTTCGAAAATTGGAAGATACAGAAAAACTTTGTGGTTTACAAGTTTACCCAAACTGGGCCTTTTAGCATAAATATCAACCAAACTAATTTCAAAAGCTGACTGAATTTTTTTCTTTCCATTTCGACTTAACAGGATTGCAGGACTTAAAGGTGCTTGTTCCGATTTTGTGTATCGTGTTATTCAATTGGTATGAGAGCTGGACCACTTCAATATACAGGCCAACAGGTATAGTGGGAAAAACAAGATGCGGTTAACATTAAAACGGTAGTTTTGTTGTCACCATTCTTGAGCACGGAATGGATTTGAAAGTGCAATTTGAGGAAGACAATGAGAACAAGACAGACTTTCATCTGATATCAAAATTGATACTACTTCCGGGTAAATTAGGGGGGTCCCCAAAGCGATCGGAACAAGCCACCCTGTAAGGTGGGGTTATACTCATCGGCAGGGTCTGCAGACCCTGAGCCTTTTGAACATGCATTTTACGCAACGCGGAATAATCGTGTATCTGGCACGCAAAGCCTGTTCGAAAGAGTAGTGTGGACGATGTCTGCCCGATGAAGAACCCACCATTAGAAGTCCCTTACTTTTCATGACCACAAAGGCTTTCCTTTATTCCAAATTGTGTGAAAGTCAAGAAGGTCGTATGTGAATATGCTGCCATGCGAGACATTTGTGTGGGCTATGTATTAGAATACTCAATTTTATCTTTCCTGAGTCAGTAGCTTTTGAAAGGTTCGTCATTTCATTCAAGAGACATTGAACCAAAGACTTGGCATAATAGAATGTTGATGGAAATTATGATACATGGTTGTGTTGCACTTACGACCTTCTGCACGCCATCAATACAAAATATGGCAACACTAATCCACTGGTGGTCTCCACAATGCTGCCCATAAGGAGGAGGTGAGGGCTGGCCACGAGAGGGCGGCCAAAGCTCCAAAATTTCAGACGTCGCAGTGTTAAACAGTAAAAAGCGAAATCTGACGAAAAAAATTCTGAATTTTTTATATGTTGTCAAAGAATATTTTCTTATTCCAAAACCGTTGGAGTTGAAAAATCAACTCCACTGGAAGGGTTATTTCTGATTTTTTTTTGAATGAATAACGAATGAGGACGAGGTCGTATGCGGGTCATGGGAACACCCATGGCCGACCCCCATCAAAGCACCCAAATTGGTTTGTGGTTTGCACTCAGAATTGCTGTAATTTCTTTTGACATTTTTGGTGAGTTGCTATAATGAATGAGGCTTGGCCGCCACCGCCTGCATAACTGCTTCGAAATCCACACACGGACAAGTGTTGAAATCCGAGTGTCAAAACAAGTCCTGGTTTGTTTGTTAATTTGCTGGTTGAACTTACCTATAAAACTAAGTAATACTGGTAGAAATACAAGTCCATGCAGAGCTCCGAATAGGACAATACCAAGATACATTCTGAAGTAGAATACTTGGAAGAGCTGAGACTTGGAAAAGGCTAATACGATGATGCCGGTTATTTTGGTAAAATTGTATGCCACGTATGAACCGCAACAATCACAAAGGGATAAGCAAAACACACATAATTGGTTTTAAAGGGGGCATTTGGTGATTCCACAGCATCGTTCCGGCGACTTACTAAAAAAAATAAAACACGGCGAAAAGGCCCATTAGCTCGAAGCAATTTGCCGAATTTTATGGCGAAAACGGACATACAACGGGCCCGACTAGTTTCGCAACTAAGAGCCGACTTATTAAACACACGCCGCTCTCGAGGCAGGCCCAATAATCATCAATTCAATGAATTGATGGATTAAAAATTGCGATTTTTGGATCAATTTTTTTCTGAATGTTGGGATAAGTATAGTATGTGTGCCCAATTACGTGCAAATTTTGACCGTTCTGCACCAAGAAATTCTTATTCTTGTACTTCTATCGTAATCGTATCTAACGAAACATGAACAAAACAGAAGGTGCTAAAATCACAAAATGCACCTTTAACAATCAGATATTTAAGTCGGTGCTTTCACCATTTTTCCTGATATTCCCGACAAAGTCCTGGAAATTATTCAAAAACACATTATGTTTTATAAATCATCTAACTGAAGCCTGATTTCCTTTCCAATGTTGACTGAAACATATGCATTTTCCTTCTGAGAAGTGAAATGCCCCAAAATACCATTTTTTTTTTTTTTTTTTTTTTTTAAACCTACGGCGAAAGGCCCATTAGCTCTAGAACAATTTGCCGAATTTTCGGCGAAAACGGACATAAAACGGCCGACTAGTTTCGCAAATAAGAGCCGACATATTAAAACACGCCGCTCTCGATGGCAATAATCCATCAATTCAATGAATTGATGGATTAAAATTTGAGATTTTTGGATCATCTGAACTGTTGGGATAAGTATAGTATGTGTGCCCAATCTGACGTGCAAATTTGATCCGTCTCTGCAAGAAATTCTTAATTTTGTACTTTCTATCCGTAATCGTATCTAGCGAAACATGAACAAAACAGAAGGTGCTAAAATCACAAAATGCACCTTTAACAATCAGATATTTAAGTCGGTGCTTTCACCATTTTTCCTGATATTCCCGACAAAGTCCTGAAAATTACATGTTTTCCTAACCTTTGTGCACTAAGCTTTGGAAAGAAGGCTAGCACATTTATCCAGGTGCAACTCTCTGGAGTGATTATTGTGTCCAGGGCACCCACAGTTACTAAACAATATTTGCCTGTGGGCCAAAGCAAGACTGGGCATTGAAAAAGATTAAAATCTGTTAGCACCTATTAGGGCAGAGGTGCTAAATAAAGTTGAATAAAATATTTATGATGTTTGTCAATTTTTTTTTTTTTTTTTTTTGAGTCCATTCTCTTTTTTAGGGGTGCTAAAATGGTATTTTGGGGCATTTCACTTCTCAGAAGGAAAATGCATATGTTTCAGTCAACATTGGTGTAAAGGAAATCAGTTCAGTGTAATGATTTACATGTTTTCCTAACCTTTGTGCACTAAGCTTTGGAAAGAAGGCTAGCACATTTATCCAGGTGCAACTCTCTGGAGTGATTATTGTGGGATAGTGTCCAGGGCACCCACAGTTACTGAACAATATTTTCCTGTGGGCCAAAGCAAGACTGGGCATTGAAAAAGATTAAAATCTGTTAGCACCTATTAGGGCAGAGGTGCTAAATAAAGTTGAATAAAATATTTATGATGTTTGTCAATTTTAAATCTCTTCAGGAAATGACCGTCACAACTTTCAATGCATCAGAAGTTACGAACAGATCCTAAATGATGACTGAAAGAAACCTTGGACCACCTTCTCAGAATTAAAATTATATAAAAGAGGTGTCCACTTACCGAGCTTCCCATGTGGTGACGATCTTTTGCTCTATCTACCCTGGTCCGTTTGGTACTGATGGCAAAGGCACGGGCTAGATGTGAGCAGAATTCTACAGTTACCAACAGGACTGCAAATAAAAAAAAAGAGAAAAAAATATTAGGGAATGTTAGGGGTTCCGGACACTGTTCACCGAAAGCCTATTCCGTCAGCTCTTTCGAGGGCATGCAGTTTTGACAATTTTTGGAATGTCAAGCATTACATTTTAATCGCTTCGAAATCTGTTATTATCAAAGCTCGACTACTGTAATTGCCTTATAAATGGTGTGACAGAAAGAACATTCACCCGCTTCAAACCCATACAGACCAAACCAAATATGCTCCGGCTTATATTAGAACAGCCAAGCCCAAAGCACATTCAAGCCTTGCCTCTTCTACAGTCTCTTCATTGGTTACCCATTACCCCAAAGGAACCATTTTAAATCTTTCTTTTGACCCATAAAGCTTTCATTTATTAGTTCCGGCTTATATATCAACTTAGGTAAGTCGCCAGACTCCTTATTCTCGACCGGGCATTTTCCCCTCGCTGCTTCCTTGCCTTGGGAATGCCTACCTTCTGAGGCTCCGTATTTATTGCATTATTGTGTAAGCGGGGAAAATGTTTGCAGGATTAATATTTACACTTGCGATTTTAAATTGGTTTTTGATGTTTTTTAATTCACAATTTGGTTTCCTTACAAAAATTCAACACTAAAGAATATATTTCTCATTTTTATTGGGTGGAAGCTGATTGTAAGCCGGAAAAGCACCAAAATAAATATGTAGCATAAAAAATTCCATTTTCACATTAGTCTCTTGCAAAGTCTTTGTAAAGAGCCACTTCTAATAACAAAATTTAACCTGCAGGAGGGATTTCCTGCAGGTATAACAGATTACTCGGTTCACGTATCTATAAAGTACACAAAAACACTCACCAATTCGATTTACAAGGACACAACCCACTCACGATTATGTTTAGATTTACAAGAGACACAACCAGTCCCATTATTAGATTTAGCAAGAGACAACCACTCACCATGATTAGATTTACAAAGAGGACACAAAACACTTCACCATTATTAGATTTACAAGAGACAACACTCACCATTATTAGATATACAAAAGACACAACACTCACCATTATTAGATTTACACGAGACCACAACACTCACCTTATTAGATTTACAGAGACCACAACACTCACCATTATTCGATTTACAAGATGACACACAACATTCAACATTATTGATGTTACTAAGGGGACAAAAACACTCACCATTATTAGATTTACAAGAGACACCAACACTACACCTATTAGATTTACAAGAGCAACAACCATCACCATTATTAGATTTACAAGAGAAACCTCACCATATTAGATTTACAAGAGGACACAAACACTCACCATTTTAGATTTTTACATGAGGGACACAAACACTCACCATTATTAGATATACAAAAGACACAACACTCACCATTATGAGATTTACAAGAGACACAACACTCTCACCATATTAGATTACAAAGAGGACAACACTCCCATTATTAGATTTACAAGAGACAACACTCACCATTATTAGATATACAAAAGACACAACACTCACCATTATTAGATTTACACGGAGACACAAAACCACTCACCATTAGTAGATTTACAAGCGACACAAACACTCACCATTATTCGATTATAACATTTGAGATTATCACAACCCTCACCATATTAGATTTAAAGAGAACACAACACTCACCATGATTAGATTTACAAACGAGACAACATCACCATTATTAGTTTACACGAGACAAACCATCACCATTTGAGTTAAAGAGACACAACACTCACCATTATTAGATTTAAAAGAGACACAAAACTCACCATTATAGATTTACAGAGACTCAACACTCACCATTATTATATTTACAAAGAGACAGACCACAACACTCACCCATTATTTAGATAAAGAGACACCGCCCAACCCTCACCATATTAGATTTACATGAGACACAACACTCACCATTATTAGATATACAAGAGAACACAGCAACTCACCATTATAGATTACAAGAGACACAACACTAACCATTATTAGATTTACATGAGACACAACACTCACCATTATTAGATATACAAAAGACACAACACTCACCATTATTAGATATACAAAAGACAAACAATCACCATATTAGATTTACAAGAGGACACAACCTTCACCATTATAGATTTACAAGAGACAACACTCACCATTATTAGATATACAAAAGACACAACACTCACCATTATTAGATATACAAAAGACACAACACTCACCATTATTAGATTTACAGAGACAACATCACCATTATTTTAGATGTACAAGAGACCAACACTCACCATTATTAGATATACAAGAGACACAACACTCACCTTATTAGATTTACAAGAGACACAAAACATCAACCATTTTTAATTTACAAGGAGACAACATCACATTAATGATTTACAAGAGACACAAGCACACTCAACCATTATAGTTATTTACAAGAGACACAACACTCACATTATTAGATTTACAAGAGACACAACACTCACATTATAGATTTACAAAGAGATACAACACTCACCATGATAGATTTACAAGGAGCCATAACACTCACCATATTAGATTTACATGAGACACAACACTCACCATTATGAGATTTACATGAGACACAACACTCACCATTATAAGATTTACAAGAGACACAACACTACCATAGTAGATTTACATGAGACACAACACTCACCATTATTAGATTAACAAGAGAAACACTCCCATTAGTAAGAGTTACAAGAGAGACAACACGCGACCATATTAGATTTGACAAGAGGACACAACAAGCACCATTATAAGATTTACAAGAGACAACGGCATTTGAGGGTTGATGCCCCATAGTACATGGGTCATATCAGGTCCACGGTGATCATTGCTATAGTGCCGGTGATGATGAGGGCAGTGAACAGATCAAACGCAAGGGGACCAACGAAAATGAGGAAGATGGCTGCAAGAGCTATATTCCCAAGTTCATGATGGAGTCATTGACGATATGGTGATGCTCGATATACGTAGAAAATACTGTGAAGGAGGAAAAAGAAAAAATGCAAACAAGATGATGATACAAACCCCACAGAAATTTACAAAATCCCAACAGCAATGAGTGCGAAAAATGCCATAAGTCCTGGATTGCATCATCAAAACTAAACACATATGGGCAAGGATCGTTGGCTGGGCTACGACACTGTCATGCATGTATCCCGGCACCACATTGAGGCCCTAAGAGCCCCAGGGCTGGAAACATTGGGACATATTGCTTGTAAAGGGCCGTTAGCAGTGTTAAATATATAACCATTGTTAGGTATTACGTTTTACACTAATAAACAAACAAATGTGCCAAATTATTGAGAAGTACCATTTCAACCACTTGGGTACGTAACTTTGCATTACAGCTTGCCTATACCGTATTCACTCAAATACTTCCTAATATGAATGCCAGTAGGTAAAGTGAGTGTTACGATCGTCTTGGGAACCCCTGATTTACCCAGAAGTAGTATTGATTTTGATATGGATGAAAGGCCATATTTTTCTTTTTTTAAATTTTTGATTTTTAGCCTAAAATCCCTTTCATTCCCAAGAGTCTAAACAAAAAAACTGCCGTTAGTGGTTTTAACCATCAATTGTTAGCACAGTATGAATAGGGCTTTGCAACTGCATTATTGCATCTACCATCAAAACGGCACGGTTGTTTCCACGGATTGAGGGTGCTATTGCAAGTGAACAGCCCTCATATCAAGTAGAGAACACAAAGACATAATTAGCGGCACAAGCACCTTTAAGGGACAATGTGTTGCCTCGCCAATTAACAACAGTTTTCATTGGTCTAAAAGTCGTACATGATCGATTGCACCGCTTTTAATATTGCATTTTAATATGACTTTGCTTTGGGGGTGTTCAAGTTTTTTAGTATTAAACTGATCGAAGCCACTTAAAAATATCGTTCAACAGGCATACCGCAAGATTTTATCATGATATACCATTTGGGCAAGGGTCATGACTAACATCTCTGAGTGACTGCATGAATCCTGCTTACCTGTATGTGAAGACAGCATCACTGTCCAGCCCTTTGGTTGTCTCACTCAGCATATTGGTTATGTTCTTACTGACTTTGCGCCCTTCTTTCAGTGCCGCGATGTAATCGGACGAATTCTTACACACTGTGTGGTACGTCATGAAGTATGTTGCTGTGGAAAGATAAAGTAGCAGTGTAATCAGTATTAAAAAAAATAATACAATATCATTACAGTTATTACGCAGGGCATAATCATGCAAGAGCTGAAAACATTTTATTAAGACTTGATAAAATACCACTTTGCCACTTTTATATACACTACAGTTCCCGCAAATAAATCGTGGCCAGTGTGGAACACTTGGTAAGTACGTAGCAACACGGTAATGTATGGGCGTATTTATGCAGCTCTGTAAATGAGATGCAAGCATTACACCGTGTCTTCCGCTGAACGCTGTATGTACGCAGCAGATGTCTAATACGCTGGCCACGATTCTTCTGCGGAAACTGTAGGTAGACCTGTCATCAAAGCGACTGACTTTCTAACAATAGGTCACTAATTGGTTAGACTTGGTTGATTCTTGAGTCAAAGGTTAGGATGTATCCTTTGAATAATGTTGTGTTGGATTTTCTAAGCATGTTCAACGACAGCCAACGTTTGTGTGCTTCCGGTCTGCGTCGTGATGGAGTTTCCTGTCCTTTTCTTCAAGATTCTACCAGATTTTCCAATGTATACCTTATTACAAGAACCACGAGGAATAAAATAAATATCTCGCGGCTAGAGTTCATTGGGATGGTGTCTTTGGGGTTCTCTAGACAGTTCACTAGCTATAACTAACAGTTTGCGTGGGTATGGTAATGGTTACAAAATGCTCCTTTAAATGGATAACAACTGCTCCTTCGATCAATCCACAGATTGGTTTACAAAGTGAGTAAAAATCCACAAAACACTACATCAAACATCTTACCTCCTACTTCTGTCTTTCTTTATCTTCAAAAGTAACTGCACTTCCATAAGCAGCATGTCCTCTGCAAAAGAAAGGGGGTAAAATTAGTCAAAACACTGTTTGAAATATACTCATAAAATGATGGAGGTAACTAAATGCAAGTATTTATATAGCGCTTTATAATAAGTCTCAAAGCGCTTTACATTTATTTTGCCGTCATTAAGATATGTCACATTTTCACATATTGAAAATACGGCAGCCAATTATAACGGTGCACAGTATGACTACCCCTAACAGCTCCCCATTTACACTTGGGTGAAGTGGGACAAGTGCGATAAAGTGTCTTGCCAAGGACACAATAAATTGGCTACAGCGGGGCTCAAACTCACAATTTTAACAGTCTAATGGTCATGAGTCCTGCGTTTTCCACTGGACCACAAGCGCACAAAAGTACATGGTACACAATGCTATGGTCAATTTTGGTTGAGATCAGGAAACATTTTTAGAATCTTACAAACAAAAAGTCTTACATAGCTCAATTTCTTTAATGCAATTGGTGTGCTAGTGTATCCAAAATGCTGACTGCCCATTTCTCCTAGGGTAATCCTGAGACGACAGGTCTACTTTCCCAAGGTAAAAGTGAGAGGCCTAACTTCTTTTTATCCCTACAGCCATTTCATGGCAAAGGGAACTTTTCTGGCCAAAATGAAACACAAAATGTTACCATCTTGGCTTCTTTATTCCACTCCAAAGTGGGTAAGATCACACTTAATTTTAGTCTTTTATATTAATTTCACTGCAGTATCAAATCTGCTAATAGAGAAGGTAGTTCACAAACCACAGGTGTCTCTACTTTGCAGTCGCTAAACATGGGTTGATTGACGCTAAAGCTGAAACTGACCCCAGTAACTTTTGACCTCATTAACATATGAGGCTCCTAAGCTGCATCTACAACCTAATTTTGGTCGCATTCGGACTTCTACTACCCAAAAAGTTAAGCAACCACCATATTTCCAACTTGACATCAGATGACCTTTGAACTTGTTATGTGACTTACACACAATGAACAAGCAAATGACAAAAAAAAAAAATTACAGTCATGCCTACCCTTTGCTGCACTGTACACCAGGATTGTCTATCAAGAAAAATGGCAAGAATTCCTCAAACTGTTCTGGAGTGGGGCGGTCATATTTCTCTGAAGATGGCCGACAAGCAGTGCATGTGTCGTTGTCAACAGTGGCCGGGCAGAATTCATTGGTGTGGTTGTAGATTCGACAGCAAGGTATGCCACCCCCGGGCGTTACCCAGTCAAAGAAGTCATCTATCCAGGAGGAAGCTGGATGGGCAACTCTTGTGCTGTACGTGGTGAAAAACAAGAAAAAATAATATACCTAATTTCATACATATTCATGAGCCTGAGGTATTACCATATTTGTCAAAGTCTGAAATGAGGCTGAATAGGAAAGTATCATGTCACACATTCATGGTGAAAAAAATTCTACACATCAGCTCATTCTTACTCACAAGCCTATAGTTTGTGTCATCTTAAGTTGAAGGTGACGTCAACTGCATTTTTATGTTGCGCACCCATGAATCGCGCGCGCTATGCTTGGAATTAGAGCATGATACGCACACGTGAATAAAGGCGGCACAATCGAGACGCTAGTGGGGATGCAAAGACGCATAATGACGTCACCTTCAACTTTGATGATCCAAAGTACTAAGCTATTAAATCTTATTTATCTAGTAGTAACACTCAAGAATAGGCTGCATGGGTAACTTCTGTTGTACAATTGGCAATACTTAAACGATTACTAACTATTATCTCATACATATTATAAGCCTGAGCTATTAGGTTTTAGTCAAATAGACTCTCCAGAAAGCCTGGATAGGTTATCTTGTACAGTAGTACAACAAATGTTTCGTACATAATATGACACCGAAAGGGGTTATACTCACTATTAGCTAGTAAAATCTCATTCCCTTGGCACAATTCACTAGCTTTCATCCATTCACCCATATATTTAGAAATATTCCCCCCCCCTGGTTTTTGGGTATGATTATGACACCCGATCACACAAGGGTCAAGTTCATGTCAAGCATTATAAGTACTGCAGTAAACATGAACTGACCCCTTGTGTGATCTGGTCACTGTCAATGGACAAGTACACCCAGGTGATATTCCTTGGTGGTTAGCCTATGCAACTCATCGTGACTTTAAACAAAAACATCAAGAATTGCTCTCAAAGTGCTATGCCCTGCCGATGTTCAGTCAAGCATTGATTTCCTTTGCCCATAGAAACCAATGCTAAAAGCAACAAAAAGACTCCTGCCAAGCCTGTCCTAATTGTGGTTGAACAACATGAACAGAAGCTTACCAAGGAGGTATGTAGGTAAAAACCAAATGTTTAAACCAGGTTTTTTGTCCCCCTCTAATGGGGGGGCGATTCACAGCAAACTGCTGCGTGAGGATTTTATTAGTGATCAAAAGACATAAACATGTGACATAGCCTTCCTTGCCACACTTCTATGGGGCCTAATGCCGCATCATATAAACCTGTGCTGTGAGGGAGTCTGCATTAAAACCCGAGCCACCACAAAGTTGTTTGGACCCGTTTCGTCTGTGTAATCGAAACCTGTCTCGCAACCACCAAAATAGCGGGCGGCTATTCCTACATTCAGGTATTGGAGAGAATTGTTGAAGTAATCTATCATGTAGGAGTCCTGTAAATAATGACAAAATGGATTATGGTCATTATGTCAGCCATGCACAAACCCGCAGCCTGGTTTGAAAACCTATTAGGCCTATTTACCAGAGATGCAACGGAGGAGTTGTCCAATTTCCCTGATAATCCAAAATTTGATCCGAAGGCATGACACTTGTTAGCATAGCTCTGGTGATGCCTCCAGGAACATTTTCTTATAGATTTTAGGGTCACATTCCGTTCTAAAAAGAAATGGTCTCCACTTGGCTTTTGATGCAGTTCTACATATATTATTGACATTATGATCTCAAATTAAATAGTTTTTTCTCTTTTTTTTTTACAATTCCCTTCCGGATTGTTTTTTAATATGCCGAAACACAAAAATTCCATAAAATTCCTTTAAAAAAACCAGAAAAAAAAAAAAAGACTTAATTATTTATTGCAAAAAATGAGAAAGACTTACCTTGAGGCATGGAGAGTTTCTGATCAAGTCCTATGCTGATATGAGCCATCATGGCACCACTGGCAAACATGAAGAGAACACTATATCTGAAAGAACTGAATTCAAATGCATTAAGAACAGAAGCTCACGCTAAGTCATTCATGCATTAGGCTAGAACAGGAGCCCCTCAGTAACTATTGGCTTTCCATTCACATCTCCCCATTAAGGATGTGTGTCAACCGGAAAAGAGTTTGACCAATCATTGCTCATATATAGTCGTAACACGAATTACTTTTCAGAGGGTTTCATTTCAATTCAACCCGGTTTTAAGGAACTCGGTCCACAATATGTCCTACAAGGAAATAGACAGACACTGTTGTCCAACTGCCTGGTTACTTTGCGTCAATATTTTGCATACACATGGTAAAATAAGCCAGGGATCGATCACGATCGACCCGACAGAACCCCGCCACTGTGTCTCGTGCGTCCCAAGGGCCTTTATGAAATTTCCACTGAGTTGCCAGTTGTGGCATGTTTCAGTGCTATTTTGAAGCAAGTTGAAGGATGCATGTATTAACCGTGTGATCTAAATGTTGCATCCCTTTTTGTGTTTTTATTCTGGGAACACTATGTATCCAAACTATTAACATAAAATTTTGATGCGATGTACTATGTGTGATCTTTTTCAATGATTGGTAAATTGGTCAAGGCATTTTTTTTTTTTCATTTTGTTAGGAGTAGTATTTTGTAGACAACATTCAATACGTTTAGCTCTGTCAACAAATAGTTTTTCGCATAATGATTACAGTTGAAATTACATTTATTATCAGATTTTCAACAATTGTGTTAGTTTACTGAAGATTTCAACATAATAAAACCTTAAAAATTGAGCTACAATGACACTTTTAAAAAGCGAATAAGAATAGTGGCCGATATTTAATGAGTTTTATAACACTTAAGCTCAATGATCGCACTGATTTATTCATTAGATCTTTAATATTTATTTCTGCTCTTCAAAAGTTTTGGATTTTTCAGTTACCAAACTAAATAGTGATAATTATTAACTAGCCTGTCCATTGGTCACTATGCCTTGTTCATCCCAGGTTTTTACCATTACAAGTTCAATATTCTTCCATATTTACAATGCGGCAACACTAAACACAAATCCCACAAGTGGGAGCAACTAGAGTACAGATTGGCCTTGGACCTTCCTGCGTAAACGAACCTAGTGTGACCTAAATTTGTTGTACTGTAACAAACTTGGAAAGTGGGTTGACTTGAGGTCATTAACAACTTGGAAACCGACCGACAGTCAAGTTAGCGAGACAATAATTTGGCCCGGGGTCCTAAGGGCAGATTCTTCTGGTTGAAGATGAAAATTCCTTGGTGAGCATCCAAACAATGGCTGATTTTGCATTATTTCTAGTTTTTTCTTCCCGTCAAAGCTCTCTGGGTGGCAAACAATGCCCAACCCACCCTGCCTGTTAGCGCTAACGAGCTCAATTGTGCAAAATGTAATTTCGTATATCATCTGTTAACCCTACACGGCCGAGATGCAAGAGCGCCAACGAAAAGTGGTCCCAGGGCGGAAATGTTTTCCGTTGCATCTGGGGCCGTCACAACTATTTTTGGTCGCGCAAATGACTCGCATTGCGCCTCATTGCATCTGTCCTTCTTACGGGAAATGACGCGATTTTTCTCGTTGCACCTGGGGCCGTCGTCCCCGAAAATGACGCGATGTTTTCGGTTATCTCTGGCCTGTCTTCCGGGAAAATGACGCGCTGTTTTTTCGTTGCATCTGGGCCGTTATTGACTGGAATGATGCGATGCTTTTCACTGCCTTCGGACGTTTTGCCCGCAAAGGACGCAATGCTTTTCATAAGGCGGGTGACACTGTGTACAAATGCCATAGACAATTTCGATTTCGATGGGGATAGCGCCACCATTTTCGATAAGCTATTTTTTTAATTAATGCATAAACTTATTTTATGACGTAACCGGAGACCATTACGTAGCCAATATAGCCCACCACGCACACTAGATTAGCGTAATAGCGCCACTCACGACTGGACATCTATAAGCTACAAATTTCAATGCAGATCAGTGTGCAGTACGCATCCCTTATTTATTTATTTATTTATTTACCCCTTTTTTTATTGCATGTTCACGCTATTCGCGTTGCAATCTCTGGACGTCTTTGTCCGTAAATGGCGCGTGTTTTTCCGTTCAATCTGGCCGTCTTCCGGGAATGGAACGCGATGTTTCGTTGCATTTGGGCCGTCTTCCGGGAAAATGGCGCGATGTTTTTGTTGCAATTTCAGGGCCGTATGGATCTTTACCGCTACTTATTCGCTGTGGCCGGAAAAACCCCAATAGGAAGAGATGCAATGAAACGCAAACTTTGGCTCTCTTTGCATCGGGGCCGTTAAAAATAAAAATAGATTGCCTTTCGTTGCATTTGGTCCGTCGGCCGGCAAAACGTCCCGGTCCGTGTTACACCGGGTTAAGGAATATAATATAGTGATATTAACTTTAAATAGTTCCAAGTTGTTGTATGATGGCATTGGTAAGGTGGGTCAGAATCAAATAATGGTCCTTTACATGCATGAACACATCTCTTGTTCATCAACTGAGCATCGTACAAGAGAAAATTCATACTTGGTAATAAGTAGGGTGAAAAACAATGACTGCTCTCAATAAATTCCAAACAATATAGTTTCCTTAGTCATCACTGGAGAACAGTATCCAAAATTCTTATTCAAGGAATGGGGTTTTTAATGCACAAACTTGCAAATAATGGTTGTCCGCCGCTCTAATATGAGACATATTTGCACCAGCCTCAGTGTTTACTTGTGTCGTGGACTGGTATCTTTAATTAATAAAATAAAAATATTAATTGTTTTTTCCAAGATTAAGCAATCAAAAATTAAAATGAGAATTTTAAAAAATCAAAAAACTAAAAAATTAAAATGTTTAATACTTTTAAATCATTCAGTCAGTAGACATGAATACTGCAATTTCATTGGAGATAGCCCTTTGAGAATTTTAGTATTCCTCAACTGAAATTGCTTTGAGATAATAATATTCTCGTATTACTCAGAGCTTATCTCGTATTACTCATGCTTTAACCCAGAGCAACCACTCTTTGAACTTCCATTGTATGCACGTATAGTACCATCGTGCATTGAATTAGTGTCTTTGTACGTGTAAGAGCACTAATAACGTCCCCTGGCCGGGTACTGATTCTCCGGGATAAGTGGAACTTCCACGGAATTTCGCTACTCGCACAATGGCGGCAGATTCAACGAAATTTACCGTCAACAGCAGATGACTTTCGGGTCGATTTGTTTTGCATTCACGCGAGGAAATTGAGAAGTCAGAA
Organism: Ophioderma brevispina; assembly: GCA_023653785.1. Classification (NCBI taxonomy): domain Eukaryota; kingdom Metazoa; phylum Echinodermata; class Ophiuroidea; order Amphilepidida; family Ophiodermatidae; genus Ophioderma; species Ophioderma brevispina. The sequence goes on from JAMKCH010007058.1 coordinate 28,398, forward strand.
TAAATTCCAACAAATACTAAGCGTGCAAATGAAAAGGCTGGAACTTTTCTGCATTTGATGTGTTCTATATTGAATTTTATGGACCTTTTAATTCCGTTGACACTGAATTTACATGCAGCCTTGAAGGAGGAATGTGTACGTTTTATTAGGGATTCGGAATGGAGCATTGTAGCACATTGAAAAGCCACTGGAAAAAAGGTAAGTAAACTATTGATATTTTTCTGAAATTTCATATGGACCTAGGAAGTTTAGGTCTTTGTATTCATGTCTACTGCGGCCTCATGTGATACGGCACCCAACCATAGGTATTTTTTTTCGTATTGCATGAACAAACAGGGGATAACTAATAATATTGAATGGCTTTGAGTATGATACAAGAATATATTGCACGAGCTAGAAAAAATATTGTACGGGTCAAAGACGAGTACAATATTTTTATATCGAGTGCAATATATTTTTGTATCATACGAAAAAAAGCCATTCAATATTATTATTATTTAAATATCAAGCTGACCCAAACCAAATCTTGCATTGACAGTGTTGTAGTCAACTGGCGAGCCTTGATCAACATGATCAAATACCCCAGTATACCAGTCGGAACAATAGTGCTTCATTTATGTTGTTCCAAAATGCCCGGATGCGATACAATATTTAAAAGAATATTGTGTTGCATCCGGGCACTTTTACCAAAACATACAATAAAAGATTTTGTACCACTTGGAAGCCTGATATAAATAATAATGTAGCATATTGAATGGGCAGTTCAATATTTTGATTGTACTGTGCACCAGCATCCTCTACTCAAAATATTGGACAACCCTTCCAATGTGACACGATGTTGGTTAGGCAAAACAAATCCTTTTTCTTTCTAAATGAATGATCAACCCAGGGGAGGAGGAGGTATTGGTATTTAATGACAAATCAACACTACCGTGTCATTTTAGTGTCACAAAGATACTTTAATTATCCACAAAAGACTTTATTTTTTTATCATATAACGTTTGAGAAGCCTAGTTTTAGAAGCAGCAGGAAACAGAGTACCCGGAGAAAAACCTGCGAGGATAAGGATGAGACTGACACAAACCAAGCCACATCAAAAATCACAGGCCCTCCGAGGGTCGACATGGGTCCACAGTGGTGCGAAGCGCTTAACCCGTCCCCCCCAGTCTCTAGGAAGAAATGCTTAAGCAAGCTAACTTACAGATATGATCCTGATGGGAACCACACTGACAAATGGAGCATAGAGTTCTGGAAAGATTGGTACAGAATACCTGGCTTCTTATCCTGCTGTCCCTGCTTATTTTCACTAAGAGCACATAACGTCATAACGATTGCTCTGAGAAGGAAGAGTTAAGTACAAAAGAAGAATGCATTGTAGGGGGCAAATGGAAAGACTGCTACATCTACAAGGGTCCAAGGGTCCGTTCGCAAAACTCAGTTGCATAATGCACCCTTGTGTTATGTCTGATGGAGCAATTATCTAAAGCACTGCTTATATTATACTCACCAAAGTTGTGAGATTGTTTTATTTTTAACATGCACCCCCACCTACCCACACTACGAATGACCAAACTAGTGCATTTTTTGTCCTCAAAACATCAGGACACCCCTGGATGCCAAATTAAAAAGTTTGGTGCGCCCATGCCTAGTTAGCAGTCCCACACTAGCATCGGTACGCCCATTACTATCGCCACTGGCATCCTTGATCCTTTGCTCATTTTTGTACCTTCCCAAGGCTCCCCTTGCGGGGGGGTCCTGGTGAGGGTTACTAGTTGGATCATTCGAAAGTATACGTGTAATTAACATAGAACATCTCACAACTTTGGTGAGTATATTCTATTTTATACATTTATACATACAAAATGATCCAACTAGTGCCAATGACTGCCAAACTGGTCACTAGGTGGAGGAAGGGAGCTGGTAGTCTCAGTTGCTACGGGGTTCACGCCATGTGATTCTATGGGAAGCTGGAAAATAATTTTGCCCCAATTGTACACCATTATACATATATCATGATAGCATATAGGCAACTCTATGTCGAAGCATATACAACTATATATATATATATATATACCGATCTCACCTTATGAACATAATGGTCATGATGATTAGCATCCTTCCTCTACTCTGGATGCTTGCGACAGGATGGTTTTGGTTCACAATTTTATAACTAGTTAAGGATGTCTTTAATAACAAAACAATTCTGGAAAAGTTGTTTGTAGCGTTGTTAACTCCTAAGTGGAAAACCCAAGATGTTGCCTGAGTCAAATAAATTCATAAGCAATGGGGTTAATGGCGATGTTACTGACCAGTGAAGAGGCTTTCACTTTAAAAGCGTCAGGGATGATCGAGGAAAGTGAACCAGCGTGATAATGTTTGCTTTGCTGCAGGTTAAAGGTAAACAGTGATGAAAAGTTTGGTAGAAATGAGGAATTCATAGATTTTCTTAAGAAGGTAGAGAGGAGGTAAAAAATCTCGAAGTGCTCGAGCTAGGACACGATGTTATTCTCAGGTCACCAGTAATGCTAGGAAGCTCTGGAAGAAATGTAGGCCGAGGTATAAAATTGAGAGAAGAGAGAAGATGAGGACTGTGTTTTGGCTAGTATAAATCCAGAAATACTTTAACATTTCCGAAGAAGAAGAGCAGATCCGTGAAACGTTGGCATCAAGTACAGTACGGCTTAAAGTTGGCGACTGTACGACACTAAAAAGTTGAAACTGAAACTGTTACGACACAACCAATCAGATCCAGAGTTCCGCGGTTGTTATGTATTCTCAACTTAGGGGGCGGGGGGGGGGGGGGACGGGGGGGACACATTAAGATATCTTATTTGTGTCTGTTCTCAAACATAAATAGCACCCTCATTTCATTTATATTTTCTGCCGAGGGCGATGTACAGGATGATTCGAGCCAGATGAAGATGTAAAGCTAGATCCGAGTCCGATTTATTCACGTCGCCAACAGAAGTTGTATGTGGATCAACTTAAGAATTTCTTCCAGAAGCAGAAGAGTCGAAGTCCACTATAGTAGATAATGGCGGTTGACTACATTTCTAGCATCTGCTGCCAAGGACGGAGGCAAGCCTTCTACTGAAAAAATACTTGCATTAGAAGGCGGCTTGAGAAAGGCTACAAAGTACAAATAAGAGATTGTTATCATAGGAAGGTCACTATAAATTTTCTATTTACCGCAGTTTGCCTTACGGAACCGTCTCGATGATCTCTAATAAACTGACCAGCATTAAAATCCAAACCTTACGTGACTAAAAAGGGGCTATAAGCAGCATCCTGCATGACCTGGATTACTACACTTTGCAGAAATTTAGCAATCAGATTGACCCAACTTCTAATAAAGCAGTCTCTCACCCAAGATTTCTCGTCCGCAAGACACATTTTTCATACTGTCAGTATGTTGGGAGTTTGAAAGTTTGAATAGTCCTGCTTGCGAAACAGATCGGATATGGCCTGTGTTAATCTAGAAAAATCTCTGGTAACTATGACTGTTGAAATGCCACTAACTAGATTCCGAGAAGTAAGCGATCAACAGTGGATGAACTTTCCCCTGGAAAAATGTAGTACGAAATAGTTGATAAACTCCGGAGATGTTCGCCTTCAGGGGCATAAAATGATTATGCCACCAAGTGAGGTGGCGGATAATAATAGTACACATGAGGATAAATCTGTTCCTCCTGGGCTGGTTAACGTGAGTGCATAATACAGTGGATAATCTTGATCTGATTTTCACCGATTTCCCACATAACGTCTCTTTGAATCGGCTTAAAGTGTAACATAGCTTTAGCAACTCTAGTACATTATAAGTGGAGCTTTCTTAAATATTCGAACAACTCCTTTAATTGTGGGACCTCATGCATGCTTCCCAACCTGTCTTCGAAGAATCGTCTTAAATATATTGGTGTGGAAGTTCGTTAAATTACCTTCCACAGACGGACCTTAGAGTTGACTAAACATAGAAAACTTCACAAATTAGTATTCAAAGGGGACTTGGTGATATAGGTCATGACAGTAGTCTTAGTAGAAAACTCCGAAGGTGTAGCTGGAAAAAGTTCCGGCCACAATCTGCCAGAAGTGTCGAAAGGTCTACCAAGTTTTGCCATCAATCCTAAGAAGCAGAAGCATAGATTGACTGGAGATGAACTTCTCTTCCTAAGAGCAGGAGCAATCAAAAATTCGGCAATTTCTCTTCTTCAGTTGGAAAAAGCTTTGGGAATTCATCAGATTCTAAGATTGCATCCAGAAAACTCCAGCTTCAGAGTCGGGAAAGAGGTTAGAAAAATCTTTAAGTTAGTCATGGAACCCAGTTCCTTCACCATCTTAGTAACCAATGTTCCTATCAGGCTAGACTTGTTTGGTGCTACAATCAAGCAGTCGTCGAAATAGACGGATATCTGGATACCCCTCCATCTCAGATGTTATGCGCGCTGTTTACTAATCTTGTAAAGGTACGGGGAGCAGTAGAAAGACGATGTCGGCAACTCGAAAACTGGTAAGACTGGTTGTCGAATTGGAAGCAAAGCCTAGTTTATGATGAAAAACAGGAACAAGGAATGTAAGAATCCTTTAGTCTAACGTTGTGCCGAACCAGCCCTCCTAATACAACTCCTAGAAAACAGCTGAATGAGTTTTAATTTTGAAAAGTCTCGGCACGAATAAATCTGTACAGGGCGTGTAAGTTGAAGATTGGTTAGAAGAGCTCATGTTCATTAGGATCTAGGAAGAGTAGAAACCTTCATTAGGATTATATTGAAAAAGATTTTCCCTTTTTCCTAAATAACTCCTTCACTTCATTCTAGAATCATAGCCTTTGAAGTCTACTTTTGGCATAGGAGTAGTAGAAACAAATCTAATTTAATCGTTGGACGGTGGTAAAATCTGATTGGTAACCTTCTGAGAAAGTCTGCAGAACACGATCGGGATACGGACCGCTTACGCCGGGAAGAAGAAAAGGCTTAGACGCCCCCACTGGGGTCCTAGGTAGGTAGGAAGCAGTTGAACCTTCCTCACTTTCTCGCGGCCAATCAGACGCCCTCTAAGACTGAGTAGAAGGGCCTAACTTCTATAATGTCTGGAGCCTCTATACAGCCTCTGAATTTGATGCCTTAATAGTCGTAAATCGACTTCCGAAAAAACCTCTGTTTCCTCTGTGGGCAGGAATACTAGTAAAAGTGGAAGCCCTTCTATGGTAGCCATAATCAAAAGGTTTAATTTCTGAAGAAAGCTTCGAATCCAAGTGAGTTAATTTCTTGAAAGCTTGATCTACAGCTTGACACGATCCCCTTCGTGAGACGCTAGCTAGATCACTGACCTCCAAAAAGATCCCAATCTCAGGAGCATTCAAGAGAACCTCCTTTGGGCTGTTGTAAGGTTCAAAGCAATCAACAGCATTCGGTCTTCCGAGAGCAAACTTTGAAAAGGCTCTGCAGGAACTTCATGAAGATCTGTCATAGAAAACGAATATCTCTCAATAGCTTTTTAGACAGCTCCCACAAGAGGGCTTCCAACAAACTGCTCATAAGATGACTTCTTTTAGCAGTAAGGGCTACAACTCGAGTACTCAAACCATAAAAGGCAATCTGCTACCAAAGGCGAAGATTACCATTCTCTACATTCATTCAATGATTCTACTCCATCTACTCCAAAGAAATAAGAAGAACCATCTTCACTCCAGATGATGGCTTATGGTCTCTGCTTGAATTTACCCCATGGGCTATTCAATATGAGACTAGAAAGAACCATCTTCAACCCCAGCTGATCGGCATGGACTCGGCTCAACATTTAAAGTATTTACTCAGAATTCATCTAATCCCAGCAAAGAGTGGAACCCAAAGGCACTTTGAAGAGGAACTCGACTCTTCTCACATGTATCGGAAGACTCAGGAACCATCTAAGAAGAGGGAGGTCTTTTAGAACCTTGCCAAATAGACTTCTGAACTTCAATCAATAGTCTGTATAGATCAGCACAGGAATAAGAGGCTTCACCCAAATGTTATGTAATGTTTAGCAGCTGAAGCAAAAAACTGTAGAACTAAAAAAAAAGTATCTTGAAATAGTCGAAATAACATTTAACCTCATGAACCAAAACAGCAGACGAGCCAGGAACAGGAACCTTAGGAAATAGGTACTTTTCAAGAAGAGACGACATCGGAATACTTAACTCCCTACTTACCTCCTCCCTTTCTAACATTCTCTTTTTTTTCAGGGCACCACAAATCTGGGAAATCTCACAGTTTGGTAATCCTCTATCAAGATCAGAATCTTTACCCAACTTTCACCAGTGCGCTCTAAACAGGTAGTACTTCGATAGAAAGTGCAATGAGTGGAGTAGCATTAGCCAATAGTGGGAAGTAGTCTCAGAAATCGTCAGCTGACCGCACAATAGGAAGCGGAAAGTGTCCCCTGAGGTAGGCCTATCGTTGTGATGATGAATCATAAATAATGAGTCATGAGCAAGGAATAAACCACTTCCGGGACAACCTATAGGTTATTCTATAAGATATCGTCATACATAAACACTTTAAAGGGGGATGGTTACGATTTAAGTTTATGAAGTTTTCATCTTGAGAGAATGCCTTCACCCAAAAAAAAAACCCCATGTGTGGAATTTCGCACCGATATTTCAATGGGTTGAGTGACCGCTAGAAACGTGTTTTGTGAGCCCCATTAGATACTGTGTAAAAATAATGATGTCGGACCAAATTGCAGTATACTTTTTTTTAAATAAACTCACCAAACCAAAAATATTAGCCCTAGATTCACAGGGTAAATGAGAGAAAAATAGTAGTTTCTTCTGATACCAAAATTTCGACCACTTTAAGTAAAATCCTGAAGGCAGCTTCGGGGGGGACGAGGCTATTAGCGATCGGGCATGGACCTTTAAGTTTCCGCTCACAACTCTGGGAGGCAGACATAACTTTACCGCAAGCTATACATTTCCTAACACTACATTGAAAGAAATCATCATCATCTTACGTCTGATTTCGAAAAATCATAGACATCATTCAACTTGAACTCGTATAAAAGAAGTCAGCTGAAAAGAGGCTATATGTCATTGTTGCCAGAGGATCGTTCCCGTCTGGGTAGAAAACTGCCTTCTATAACATAACGGATCTGAACTCTGTAGTTATACAATAAAGATTATGAAAAAAGTCAGCACTATGGTCTTGATCCAGAAATATACCTCTGATCATAGAACTTGGATCCGCGACGTGTAAAGAACTTATCCGAAGGAAGCCTCTCTAAAACTTCATAAATAGGGCTAGGAGAATATTGAGTCTTTCTTGCTACTCGAATTGAATGAAACCCTCTAGGCGGAGTGGAGAAGGAATTCTTAACGATAGAGCTATCTATGTACTGAGAATGCCAACTACTATCATAGGAATATCTCTCCGAAAACTGCATACTAAACTACAACCTCTGGAAGTCGAGCGGCGTATAGAAGAACAGAAAAAACGGAATCTTCACCTTTCTGGTACGAGGTGAGTGAACGGGAGAGGAGGAACATTTCTGAAAGACCGACGACGGCTAGAAGCTTGACTAGACTGGTAGAGACGGAGAATGAACGGGTTTATTAAAGAATGGTAGACAACGGCCCCCCGATGGTTGACTAGATAAAAGAACGATTGGTTTTACGGAGGAAAGGTAGAAAGAAGCGTTTACATAGGAGAGAGAGAGAACAAAGGTGAAGGCCCGACGCGTAAGCTCAACGGAAGAAACGAGTAGTAGAAGCACTTTCAACAGGATAACCACGGTTAACACGCTCCCGGAGATCGGTTAGGCCGACGGACAGGCGACTGGAAAACCACTGTATCCTAAAAAGAGGCGGAGTAAGAACTTTCTCTTCTTGAATAAACACCTCTGCATCGACAACTCTAACGTTCTCCGAGGCCGTGGAGGAAAAGCTCTGACTCGTGTAGAAAGAAAGAAATCTAACTCCACTATCGCCGTAGAAAGACTCATTTTCTTGTATACTAAATGCAGGAACCGTCATTACATTAACAGGAACATCGGCGGTTCGTGCAGTAATAGAACCGAGTTACACCACGGGACGTGAAGCTCACGGCCGTCAAGTAGTAGAACAGACTATAGACTAATCATGACATCATTAATTCATTTCAAACATCATAACACAATGCTATCGACGACACACAAAAAAGGCCTCCGGTCTACGGGGTATACAGGTGACCGTGTCCAATCTCTATAAACATAATAGGTCTTACATGGCGATGGGCTCGTATTGACTGCTACCACGGGTTGCTTAAATCAGACCTACAATATAATGCAACACCACGGATGCAAGTGATAGGGCTATTATCTATCCAATAACAGCGAGATAGGTGACAGCCCGACTGCTCACGTATGAGAATCATTCATCGGACCGAGGCAGTATATCAATAAATTGAATACTGATTCGCAGAGGGATAACTCAATTGTAGATAGCCGTGAAGCCTCGGTCTTACCGGTACCACCTGTACAATAAGCCATGGTTGCATGACTTTTAACTGGTAGAGAGGCGGCATCGTCGATACTCAATCGTTGATAATCTTCCAATTCAACATGAATGGAAGGAGTGGATAGATTAGCAGTCGAAATATTCACGTAATCCACTCTGATTCACCTCAATCATAGGCCCCTTATCTTCATAAGAAAGATAGGGTGAGGAAAACTTTGCCCTCAAACTGTTGTTATGTAGCCTCTACAACCACGGTAGTAGTATCGCCTGGGACCTGGAGACTATAATCAAAAGTAGATGTATTGGTCTGGGATTGGTAGAAAGATTTGGGTAGAGTCGTCGATGGTCGTGACCGGGGGAGATGCTGGACGGAGATGGAAATGTGTATAGGCCTTGGCCGTAAATCATCTTGTCTTATTCAATTATAAACAGCCAAATTCGTCCCAAATACTTCTGGTATGTCCACTTAATGCTGACCCATACTAGTGTATATATATCCAGGTCCTCTCTTGAACAATAACAGCACTTCAAACACAGTTCATGAGGGTTCTTGTTTTGTCTTCGAAGGAACTCTTCCACTCAAAACATCTGCGGAGTGGCACGGTACGACATCTTTCTGCAACATCAAAAGTAAGACGAACATGCCGCGGAGTTAATATACAGTGAAATTAAAACAGTGCGAGATCGGATATCCAATGTAGAATGGATTACAGGCCAAGAGACATGACGGACGAGACAACCAGCACGCAGGGCACCCCCCCCCCCCGAAATCTTGAAGAAGATTAGAGATTCATCGGCACGAGCTGGCCCTACATTGAGAAAGGAACAACACAGATTGACCTGGTTGACGGAGCTATAACAAGTGCGAAAGCGAAAAATTAATGCACGGGGGAGCAGACCGAGACAGGGACATGTCCCAACATGCCCTGGCGGTCAAATTGTGGCCTCCCCCGGGGGGAGCTAAACCTGGCCCCGGCCATACGCCCACTTCATACCCGCCGTCCGCGCGACGCGCCCAACGGCCTGAGGCTCGCGGGGCCCCATTGCCGGGCTCCTCCCTCATTCTGCTATCAACCTCTCCGATTCTGCCCCGTCCGCCTCTGCTCTCGCCTCCCCTCTTGGCACAATTCTTCCCCCACCCCTCCTTCCGCCCGTCCTCCCCCCCCCGCTCGCTGCCCAGTCGTGTCACCCCCCTCCTCCCGACGCTTGGATCCTCTCACTCTGGTCTCCCCCGACCTCGGCGCTCCTGGGGCCCCCTTAGTCTCCCTCTCTCCTACAGCCTTCCACCATGGTGTCCGCACACTGCGGCCCCCCCCCCCCCCAACGCGCCCAGGCTCTGGCTGCCCGTGGCTGCTCGTGATGGGCGTACCGCGCTCGGTGGGCCAGCTCTCGGCCTGGGCGCACCCGCCCTTTTCATGTGCCTTGCCTCCTACGGGTGTGTCTGCTGCTTTTTTGCGCCCCCCCCCCCTTGCCCTCGGGGCTCCTTTCGGTTCATGTCTCCCCGGGCTCCCCCTCGACCGGTCCATGTCTCCTTACGACGATGCCTTCCCCTACTATCTCTGCCCTCAGCACCGTTCCTACCTGACCCTCTTTCTTACTCTCTCATCCTCGGAGGCGGCGTCCCCTCCCCCGCCCCTCTAGGACAATTCAATACCCCACTTATCGGTTCTCCCAAGAACTGCACATCCCCTCATCTCCCTTATTTTATTCCCTCCTCTACCCCCTCCCAGTTGGTCTTCCCTTTTCAACATATGATCCCCAACCTGACAGTACATTCTTCTTAATCGCCCCAAATCACCCGCCAAACAGATAATACAGTTCCTCCTCACTGCCTATCCTAACCTCGCCCCTCCTCACCCGCGCAGGTGACTCCACCCCACCTCACCAATACCACGCTTCTCACTCCCAACCACCCCTGCACCTCAACCCACACCGTAGCGCTCCCCCCCGCGCCCAATCCTCCATTTAGGACCAGCCGTTCTTGCTCTCCCTCTGCTAAACGTCTTACCCCTTATCCCCACCCCCCCGTTACACTATGCCCCATAGGGCTCTCCCCCCTTACCATTTATTCACTCGTAGGTCTGCACTCTAAAGGTCATTACAGTCGCCCCTGATGTTCTCTTTCTAATGGAGACCCTCATCACCGCGCCGAACCTTCCCACTCCCCTCCCCCATAGGGCACCTTATAAAGGAAACAGAGTTCTAGCCCTCCCGCCTAAAGCCCACTCTTCAGCCATTACTACTTTGTCTCCTACCCATGGTCGGACCCCACCCTCCCCAGGGCCCGCTCCAAGTCATCAACTACTAGGGTTGCATTTAACTCGCTTTCTTTCTCCCGAACCTCACTCAAAGACCATTGTATGTTACATGTCCAGATCCCCACTTAGGAACTTTTCAAAGCTATCCGTACCATCCCTCTAAAAGACTTATCCATTCAGCTCCTACCCCCCCCAGCCCCCACATAGAAATAGAAAGACAGTAGCAAGACAGTACTAGTTAACATAGTGTGTTTTGCCAAACAGGAAACCCCAAGACCAAAAGACACAATGATCTTAATGTGGGAGCTATTCATCATTCAGGAAATGATCGCTATATTGGTACTGCAGCAGAATGCCTGAATTGCAGATAGTAGGTATGACCGGACCTCAAGAAGACGGATATAGAGAAGATAGTCATCTGACACTGAGTGTGGACCTGCCAGTGGCGCACATTAGCATCAATGCGTGGGGGTGTGTCAATTTTATGTGTAAGCTGCAAAAAAACCTATCTTGTCTCCATGACACCTGTTTGGGCCAAATGTGGATGGAAAGTATTATAGGCCAAATGACCCTTTGGGGTACAATTTTTATGTGATTTTCTTTTTTTGGTGAAAAATGTGGCATATTATTGATTAGCCAGAGTAGGTAAGTCACATTTAAGGTAATTCTTTGATTTAAATATGCTTTCAAATTTCCAGGATCATTACAAATATTTTGAAAGTAAACCAAGGGAAAAAAAACTAGGATATACAGCATATTGTCAGAAACAATGAATGCACGTACAAATCGAGATTGGAAGAGAGGAGTAGTCCCATTTTTTCCTGAAAACCAAAATTTGACCTCATGTGAAGGCCAAATTTTTTTACATAGCATCCAGTGAAAAAAAGCTTCTGGGAACGTATTTCCTACCGGATCTTGGGTACAAGACCCTTCTCCAAAATAAATTGGGACTCTAAAACTTGGTTTTTGAGGCAGTTACTTTATAAATAACACTGGATATCAGAAATTTGAAAAAAAAAATTACATTTCCGAATTTTTATTATATGGCCAAAAATCAGGGAATTTCCGGAAAAGTTGCAACTCTGGACATGGCATTGAATTTCTATTCCTTACCTCTTGTTGGCCGAGTCAGGGCAACAGTAGCGCTACAAAAAAAAAAGGTAATATGAAGTAAGAATTAGAGTACTGCAGTGGTGGTATAAGGAGAAGGCTTTCACAGCGGGCATGTTGGATCAGCAGCACCTGTATAAAGATTTAAAAGCACAATACGTCATCATGTTGTGTGAGTGAAGGTTGTAAAGTGAAATAGCTGCCATTTGTCAAATTCCCAGGAAATATACTATAATGGTGATAATGCCCACAGGTTTAATTAATTTGCTGAAGTGAAATTATTTTAAACATGAAAACATTTTAAAGGGCCATGTTCCGATCGCTAATAGCCTCGTCCCCAGAACCCCATTTTTTTCCGGAAGTGGTCAAATTTTGGTATCTGCAGAAAGCTTCTATTTTTCTCATTTACCCTCTGAAATCATAAGGGGGGGGGGGGGGGGCTATAATGAGTATAGTTTGGATGTTATGAACGAAGATGTGCCCCATTTTGGTTGACCAATATTAATTTTATACAGAACTCTATGGGGATTACAAAATCATGTTTTTGTTTTAAGCTCTCACATCAAAATGGGTTGAAATATCGGTGTGAAACTTTACAGATGTGGGTTTGGGGTGAAGACCATTATAACAAGATGAAAACTTTATATGCTTAAATCGCCCTTTAAGGTTTAAGTTCTGGTATTTTTTTTACAAAAATTTAGTCGGCCAGCCATGCAAACGTTACTGCTTTTCCATAACTCAATTTCATACAGTTAACTGGGCTTTTATTCCACTGAAAGGCTCAAAAGCACATAATTTTAAAGCTTTTAATAAAAATTAACCATTTTGAGATGCTCTGTATTGTCACACAGGTTCTCTGGCATCGTAGGTGTTCTTAATGGTGACCTAAATCCTTAGCAAACTTACCAAGAAAGAAGGCCACTGATTCTGACAGGCTAGTGAGCAGCATACTAGGGGCAACTTCCCCCAAGACACGCCCCACATGCTGGGCACGACTCTCATAGGGCGCCCTCACATCACGCTGAATAAAAAAAATGGTTAGTCGGAATTTAATATATACTCGTAGAAAAAGACATCCTCATATGCTCACAGCTAAAGAATTTCATCAATTACACATGGGCCGGAGATCGATCACCATTTTTTAAGGCTATTGCAGCCATTTTCTAAATACTAGATGCGTATGTGCAGTAAAACCTTTCAGAGCATTTTGACAATGGTTGTCACTGACTTTTTTAATGCAAAGGTACATAACCGTCTTTTAAGTAATATGGCTTGTCACCTTACATTTGTTTCCAGAAATGTAAGTTTTCTATTATGAAATTTACTGAGTCAAGCAAGGAAATTTATCATGGCAAATAGTCTCTTACACAAGTGCATATAGCAGATGCCTTTGTTTTGGTCTTTGAAGAGCCACAACACTGATATGTATGTGTATGTCAGAGTTGGAGAAGTATTATAATGAATTTTTGGATGATTTGAAGTCTACAGATGGCAAGCAATCTCAAAAGTCGATCGATTGCCTGCTCAGTGTGAATAGCCTTTTTAAAGTGAAAGTGATTGTAATATATAGGCTCATTTCAGTATGATGATTTTTTTTGTTGGATTACCCCTTTTACACAATGGTTGACTCCATATGCAAATTGTCTTTATACAAATGCAAATAGTTTTTAGAATTTAAAGCAGTGACGGCACAATTTTCAAGTTGATGATCGATATAATGAAGGGACATGCTACAGCTATTACCCCTGTAAAAATCAGAAAATCCACTTAAGAATCTTGTCATATAGGCTTACAAAGATTGTGATTTGTATGTTAAAGTGTGCCCTCTATAAGCCCACTCTCCACAAAGATCTGTGTAAAACACAATTTTTGAGTAAAATCATGTTTGCCCACAGTGAATTTTCATAAAATTTACACAGGATGTAGTCGGAGGAAAAAAATAATCCAAATCTGTTGCCAAAACTGTGTCGCTGTTGATATTTTTTGTTTTATTCTGATTTTGTCACAAAAAACGAGACTTTCCAACAGCTGTGTCTATGGAGGGAGATTGCAACAATGTTCTTGCACTCTCCATAGCCTGGTTCTAGGCAAGCAATTCACATCACTACCATGAAAAAATCCTGAGAAGCTTGATTTAATCCCAGGAGAGTCAATTACAGCGCCCCACTTGGCATTTATTGAAGGCCTGTAACACATCAAGCCAACTTGTGTCCAATCACAAACATTATGATTATGTTTTTCTCATATGCCATTTTGAACAATTATTAGTCCTGTTTTCTTGGTCACAATTGAGCAAATTACAACGTACCTGATATCTCTGAACCAAGATGAATATATTATCCACACCGACAGCCAGCACCAAGAATGGCACCACCTCTAGACAATGAGTGTTGTGGTACCTTAAGGATAGGCCATGATACGATGGAACTGAGGACAGACAAACAAGACGATGATGACGCCTGCTAGACCAAGGGTCACGGGAATCGATCTTGATGGATGGTAAATACAAAGATATGAAACCCATGGGGTATAGAGAATTATAATTAAATCTAAAATCCCACAATAACGTCACAAAATTTGTGGACATTGTGCTAAGTACCCAAACGATCTAAATGTGGGGGATAATGTGAATGTGTACTACAATATATTAGCTCACTTCCAGAGTTGCAGAAAACAATAAATACCTTAACAGAAGAGAAGATCCATGGGGATCCCACGCGCCAACGCGATTGGCAGCTCGCCGACTTCAAGAAGCGATCTCACATGGTCATTGCTAGGGAGAAATCTGCGGGTATCGATCTCTGGCTGGTTTCAAGAACTTTTGACAAGACCAACCCCAATTTGTCATCTCGGGACTCTGCATTTTTTTTTCTTTTTTCTTTCTTTTGTTTATTTTGCGCGTCCTAGTGAAAACAGAGAAAAAAAACAAGAGAATTTTACAGATTTAAGGGACGATATTCAAATCATTAGGACTCACATTTTACTTTCACTTATAGGGTGCTCAAATGTGGACTTACAACGGGGAAACAATGCATTTGAAATGTGCCGATGCGAACACAAGGATATGTTACAGAGACGGATTGATTCATTGGATACACACAGGATCTTCTCTTCCTAAAAGGGTAATTTTGAGGGGGGTTAAAAAAAAAAGCGTCCACATTTGGAGTCCTGCAAACCCGCAAAAAAAAAATCCATGACATGTCTTATGGATGCGTTGCCGTAAAAATGTAGTGCCCGTAGCAAGGTAGAACCCAACACGCATTTAATGATAATTTTTTTCCCCAAATGATTCTGCCTTATGATCGATCAATGGACTTCTCCTGTATTTTAAATCCAAGGCAAGCTTGTGTGGTAAGTGACTCGAAATAAGGCTGCACTCGTATTTTTTTCATTTTTTTAAACGGTAGCAATATCTCAACACCTCCTTACCAGTAATCTGTCACAGCTGCGGAACTGACCCAGAGCAATGGTAACATACCCAAACATAAGCAAGTAGCTGACTGCAATGGTGAAACGTTGAGGAACTCTCACGGTTAATCTCATCTTGGACAGATCTCTGTGTGTGAAGAAAAACTGTAAAAATGCCAAAATAGGTAAAATTTGCTCTCGTGACTTCAAGAAAATCGAGATATAATCATTTGTCAAATTGCATGAACACAGATTTATTTTGCTTACTGTTATGGAGAACCTTAAAATATGACCAAGTTAAAGTCTACATTTTTCAGTTGAATCTTACAACCATAAATCTTAAGTTATTTCTGCCAAAATTGTTATATTTGAATCGCTTGTTCATGCCACAGTAGCAAAAACATTGTGTTTTATAAAATCATAACTGAGGCCTGATAAAATAGCTTTCCACTGTTGGGACTGAACATATGTATTACCGTTCATGAGAATGGAATGGCCAAAATACATAAACACCCCTCAAAATGAAATGGTACCAGCACTGACCCCAGTCACTCCCATTCATCCGTACAATTCTTCCCACTTTCCGTTTTAAAGCCCAACGAAATGCTTCCACAATGCATTTCTGCCAAATATTTAAAATATGATTTGAAACCTGCCAGTGTTCATACACATGTCAAAGATATAAAATCTAACATACTATTTCATGCCTTATAGAAATATTTCAATGAAGAAAGCTATGATTATGGCTTTAAAGGCCATTTCAATGTCTATTTGATCTCAGGGTGGACATACCAGAGTCGGTCCTGTTCAAACATTTGATCACTTATATCTCTAAGGATTGTGTAAATTTGCTAAGTGCAAACAGGATACAATTTGAGATTATTGGTTACACAGACAGGTTGAAACACGACTTTAGTCTTGTAAAAACGATTAATTGTACAATACGTCCACATGCATTTACTGATAAAGACACGCTCAATGACTTCTGAAGTTCCTGGTTTTCAAATTTAAATGAAAGCTGAGAAGGCAGGCAATGCTATGTAAAAATCTAAACAACTTAGTTCATGGACATGTGCTACTTTCAAGGCCAACAAAATTACACCAGGAATACAAAGCCGAAAAAACTATATGAAACACAACACGCACATGCTATGCCCAAACACAAATTTGCATGTGCCATCACGCACATGTACACACAAACAAGAATATATTAATTCTTGTGCAATGGGAAAGCACTTTTACTATTGCAAAAGGCAACCAAACTCATACTTTACATGCAGTATCTCTGAATACCTAAATGGATTTACTTAATTTTCAAGAGAAAATATCTGAGCCTCACAAATAAGGATCAATTGGATGCCTTGAAAGTTATTCCAATTTTAAAACATTTTTATGTTCTCTATTCTTCCAATGCAGCAAACGTGATTTGTTTACAAACTTCCATTCATATGTTCACTTCCTTGCATAAAAAATATTGATTCAACCAAAAATAAATCAATTGGTTGCTAATCAGTGGGGCTTTTTGATAAGTCAATTATCAACAGCCTTAAATAAACCCCCAATTGATATTGCATTGCACCACCTTACCTAAATACAGTTTTTCCTTCTGTTACAAAAAACCCTATTTTTGATTTTTCAAAAATTTATTCATGCTGAATGTAAACTTTTTTATTTTTTTATTTGTGTGGATGAAAAACAACATTGATTTTTAAGTCAAAACAAACTACAGGTGTAGTCTGTCCTTGGACAATGCCTGGGACAAAAAAACCCCAACTCTGGTGTTGCAATTTGGTTGGGGTAAGCAAATATGGAAAAGGAGGAATACTGTCTTTGACACTCCAATTGGAGCTAAGGGGGTCACTTGGACCCCCAGCAAAAAACAACTTTCCCTTAGGAATGAGACTTCCCAAAAAAACCTTTATTAGTGAAAGACAATTTGATAGTAATAAAGGTGCTAGTTCGATTGTCTATCGTGGTCTCTAACTTGATATGAGAGCTGACACCTGTACACACCGACTATCAAGCACGACACTGTGGGAACAAACTGGCGGTTTTGAATGCCTTTGATGCGGATAATGCATAGTGCAATGGCCCTATTCACTACTGAGCTAAGTTATGGTTAACCATTAAAACCGGTAGTATTTTCTCCGTATCTGGGGTTTGAAAGCCAAAATTTCAGGACAACACTGAGAATAAGGCCTTTCATTGATATCAAACAATTGATACTACTTTCCGGGTAAATCAGGAGGCCCAAAGGCGATTGTAACAAGCACATTTAATTGGTTCTAAAGTTTTGGAAAAAACAAATTATTTGTAACTAAATCTTCTTTACCTTGTGTGAGGTTTTGTTGTTCCTTGTTGGATTTGCAACATGTATATAAACACGATATGAAGTGGTAGGTTCCAACAATCATAAACAGTTATGGGCTTAAATAAGAGTGATGCATTATTCCCTTTTCAAAAAACACTTGCAGGCCAAGTCTAAAAGCATGGGTTTTTATGTAAAGGGCTTGTTCCGATTTATGGGTATTGTGTTACCTACTTGATATGAGAGGCATGGACTTGCAAATAAACGCATACCAGTACCGTGGGAAACAAAAATTGGGGTTTTGATAGTAGTCGCAATAATGCATGTTGCAAAGCCCATTCCATACCTGTCTAATTATATTGATGGTTAACCACTAAAAATGGCAGTTTTTTTGTTTATATCTTGAGAATGAAATGGATTTGAGGCTCAAAAATCAGGACGCAATGAGAAAATACGGCCTTTCATCGATATCAAAATCGATACTACTAACCGGGTAAATCCGGGAGTCCCAAAGACGATCGAACACACACCTTTGTAATTTTTTCTTTTTATCCTGTAACTTCTGAAATGTTCTCAATAAGTGTTCTACAAACCGCACAAATAAGGAGAAATTTGTATCTATGTGAAAAAAGCCAGTTTAGAAATTGTCAATTTCCAAAGAACACCCACATAAGTTATGCAACACAACCTGACCTTTGATAAAGCATGACAAAGATAAACACCAATATATGAGACTTCACAAATTTTAATACATTTTCAGGTTGAAAGATGCCAGCCCAAAACAGTTCTAAAACCTTCACAGGATATTGGAGTGCCTATTTTATATTTAATATGTTAGTACATAAGTCTTATGAATTTGAAAGTCAAACACTTGCAATAGTAGGGGTCGTATTGGACATATCAGTATATCAACGTATGCATTTGAAACATGGCACTAGTAGTAAGCTAAATTCTAAAGACACGCCAGACCCACAAGGCAGAAAAGAGAAATCCAATTAAAACCAATCTATTTGATCAAACCCAACCACTCAAATTCAATCTAATCCATTCTAACCAAATCAATTCTAACCTAATTCAATCCACCCCAAGGTTGACCAATCCTATCCCAACCAATTCAATCTCAACATAATCCAATCCAGCCTAATGCATGTCCAATCCACCCCACCATCTAATTCAGGGCAATACCAACTCAATTAATCCTCACCCAATCGGACCTGATCCATCCCAACCCTACATATCCAACCAACCCGACATGATACCCAACCCATTCAAACCAACTCAAGACGAAACTGATCCAATCCGTACCCAAACCCTACCCACCCAAACAAATTTGACCCGAGCCAAACCTAATCTATCCCAACCCAATTCCATACACACAAACATCAGCAATCCAATCCAACCATCGCAAACTATCTGATACCCTATCAAACCCAAGCCCCAATCCTACTCAAACCCAACTCCAATCTACCAATACCATTCCATCCATCACAACCCATCAATCCAATCAACCTAACCAAAGTAAATCCAGCCCAATTCGATCCAGTCCACTCCAACCAAAATTCAATCGTACAAAACCCAATCAATTCCTATCAACCCAAACCAAACCCGATCCAAGCGATCCAAAAATATTGTCCAATCTGACCTGATCCCCAACCCAAACCCATTCCAAACCAACCAATCAATCCCAACCAAACCTTCACCCAATCAAAACCCAACCACTACAATCCCTACCTAAGCCAACCCAATACCTAACCAAACCAAATCAACCAATCCAACCAACCCAACCCAACCCAACCTGATCCAACCCAAACCCAACGTGATCCAATCCAACCCAACTTGATCAAATCCAACCCAACTTGATCCAATCCAAACCAACTTGATCCAATCAACCAACCTGTCCAATCAAAATCAAACCAAACCACCCACTGATTCTTTATCTTACCTCTGCTTGGAATGCAATGGTCAGATTAGGGTTACTGTAGTTCTTAATGAATGCAATGTACGCCTTCTCCCCAGACCTGTGCCCTCTCCCAGATCCACCGCGGCCCTTGTCGTCGTTTTGTAGTTGTGAGGGGAACGTAATGATGAGGATGGTGGCATTGTTGTAGTTATCACCTGGAGAAAAACAACACAAAATATGTAATATAGTGAATGTATTTTATCAAAGCTGCAGCCCTCATACTCTTGGACAGTTGATAATGGGCCCCTTTGACAGCAAACAAAACCTTAACCATTTTTTCTGAAGTTGGGCCTTCTATGATCTTATAGGAGGCTGTTTAGTGATAGGACTAGAAGGCCAAGGGCTAATCGAATTACCAAGATGGTCATTACAAACTTGGGAGAAAGATTTCAGTTATAACAATACAATTATCGTTAATTTTGGTGAAGGTGCATTGTGATTTCAGCAACGTCTTGTTTATTCATTGATATAGATATCCTGAGAAAAGCTTATTCTCAAATGTAAAGCTTGATGCCCGATTTTGCGGATTTGTGTTATGCGCAATTGCGCGTTTCCCCACGGTCCAATAGCTAATGTGCTGTCAGTTCTGTCCGTTTACGGACAGAACATACAAAAATTGCGAATTTCTTACAAGATGCGACCAAATTTGAATGTAAGATTGGGCACAGGTGGAGATAAGGCTAACGGTTTCGATGATATAAAAAATCTCAACATTTTTTTAGGTAGGTCGGGGGGACGAGGTTGTGGGATCACGAATGAACCTTTAAGTAGTGAAAACTGCTGTCTCTTTAAGTGGTTGATGCGGGACTATTCACTGGGGCCAAGCCTTCTGGGGCCTTAAGGTGCAATGAGAGTTTCCAGTCATCAATATTTTCTGTAAATGTAGTGATGTCATATAGATGACAACATGCAATCGATTCCCTACCTTTTATTTGGCTACAGAAATAACGTAAAATAACGAAAGGGTGAGTCTTATGATAGCTTTTACCATTTTTGAATCATTTGTGTAAGGGATAAGTCATGGAATTCTTTTAAACTAAAACACACTATATCCTCCCGATTAGCTAAGAAAAATGGTCATTTCACAGGCAGGGAGATTATCATGTTGTAAAAATGCCGTGAAGTCCAGAGAAGTTTCAGTCATTTTTTTAAGGGTTGGCTCATGATTTAAATGGACCAATAATCTTTAAAAATTTGATATTATGTACATTCATTGTGATGAAACAAATCGAAATAAAAAAAATTATGGCCTCACCATTGAATTTTGAGAAAAAAAAGTTCAAAAAGTACATTTTTGCTCAATTTACATAATTTTACCACGCAACTCTATGGAAAAGTTTGATGCACCGATACTAATGTGCCCAAAAAGATAAGGGGCCGATCGTTTTTCTGATTTTAATAGTAAGTTAAGTTGCATACTTGAAAAATACCGTGATAAATAAAAAATGGTTCACCGTATTAGTTTTCTGAAAAATCACGAAAAAGGACATTTTTAGAGGGAATTTCAGTCTTCATTGGAGCCGCTGCGTCTGCTTATTTTACGCCTAATATGTACGCAGCAAAACAAAAAATTGGGTGCGTGGAAAGGTGAGCGGTTAATGAACCAGGCGCGTTATTAACACTTACTGTGCTAAAGTGATCGAGATCTCGCTCAAAACATGTGGCAGGTATTATAAAATGCTGCCTTTGTGTACCTAGAAGGTGTTAAACATAGTACTAGAAAAATCAGAGTTATACGCGATTGTATGAACGTATTACAAAATTTGCGTAAACCCAAAGGGAAAAAATCGCTCTGAATTCTGCACGCTAAAATAGGGCAATACGAATGGACGCTAGCTCATCTCCGAGTTTATAAGTCGGGCTTGCGCGTACTACTTAGAAACCAAATCATAATGCCAAACACCTTAATCAAAAAGATTCCATCAGCTCAAGATTTTCTCAAGAGGCTGTGCATTCCTGGGAAGGAAGCTTCCCAAATTTCCCACTTTTTTCAAGGGCCATGTCTACAGATACAGCTTTAGACACCATCTTCCCTTTCAATATATATGCTTACACAATCATAGTCTCACAAGGCAGTCCATGGAAACAGGTCCACCATTATGTAGCAAGGCAGAGGCATGTGTAGTAGAGTGGTGTAATCTATAGCAGAGGGTGCTCTGTGGAATAATGGAAAATATTACAAAAATATTCATTTTACCTCACTCTAACAACACAAGGCGGTTCTCGAACCACAAGTCTCGCATGCTTTCGCGCATAACCGCCAGACAATGTATGTGTGTGAGCACACCAGCGTGCAACTGTGCGAGTCAAGGGTGTCCCCAAAAAGTTGTACAAAGAGATAAAACTCCAATTTCTCAAGTAGTTTTACTTCCCACTCTACATTTGACACTACTAGGGGTCACCACATTTGATCCATTGTGGAGATATTAAATCTTTGAAAAGTCCCCCCATGAGCACAAGTAAAAGACATTTAAGAAGTAGCAACCCGGGTTTGCTTTATAGTAGTCAATACTGTCTAACTCTTCATTTGATTACCACCATGAGGTCAAAATATCTTCCGTGTGGAGATATTAATCTTGAAATGTCCCCAAACATAACATAAACAATACATGTTTAGGAGTAGCACCCAGGGTTGCATTCATAGTATTCTTATTTTCCTGCTCGTTCATTCGACAACCACCCCAAGGTCACACATGTTTCCATTGTGGAGATATTTAATCATGAAAAGTCATGCAAAAATCGCTAAATTCACAATTTAGTAAAATATGAACATTTATTCAATTTGGCAACACTATTTTTGAAAAAAATCAAGTGACAACATTTTAAAATTTGAGTCCCTACAAGGTTCGGAAAGCCCCGAAATGCCAATTTTCGTATTTTACATTTTCCTAGAAATGAAACGGGCTGGCAACCCAAAATACCACCAGACTAGAAAACCTTTCATATGAAAAAAAATAGGCAAAGGATCTAGATATATCTATGATTAACACCTTTGTTGTGGTATACCTTGCCCCCCCATTTTGCTTTGTTTGGTTACACCACCCAAATTCGCACAGCCATTACTGCCAAATAACACAGCTGACCAATTTACTGTAAGGTAAAATCAAACTCCTGAATGCAATTCTTTTGCAAGATGTGTATTTCAAAACCTTGAGCAAATTTGGTTGAAATGGACCAAGCATTGGCATGAGTTGCAATTTTAAAATAATCAAAGAATTGCCCCTTTAAGTGGCACCAATTCATTTCGCCCGCAATTAATGAATTCACAAAAAAGATGTACCACATGTAAATCATGTAGCAAAGGCATTTGCATATACAATGTACCATTTCAGCGATACAGCAAAAAAAAAAATTAAAACGCATATTAATTAGATCCAATTGCATCAAACAATGCCACTTTTAATTGGCCAACACGCACTTTGCCGAAATGTATGATTCACCACAAACGATGTATTGTCATAGTAGTTCATGTAGCGAAGGAATTTTTGCATACCACTGTACCAATTCAGCAATACAGCAATTCCGCGTATTTAATTAGATCAAACGGTATAACGAAATGCCCCTTTAATCGGCCACATGACCTTTAACCAATTATGATTCACACAAAGATGCATGACATAGTATTCTTTAATGTGCAAAGGCATTTTGAACATCCGATGTACCGTTACAGAGATAGAGTAATTCTGCTTTAATAGCTAATTTGCATCCCTAAGCGTCACATATTCTCGCCCCCACTTTAAAATACGAGAAAGATGCGATCATGATAGGCTTTCAGGCAGTGAAGGAATTTTGCATATCCGATGTACCGTTAAAATTATAGAAATTACGGCTGATTTTTGCATATTAATTAGCTCATGTGCCCATTTTAATTTGCCCGAAATACGACCAAAATATCTAATCAGTTCGAGAATTCCCAGCCCCGCTCCCTTCCATCACGTTACATCATTATACGCATACGGACTCCAGAACATGTACGCAAGCCTTGCGGGAAAAATTCGTAAATTATGCAATTAGATACTTAATTCGCACATTTTACGCCCAAAATCTAATAAGGTCGACAACTGCCGACCCGCTTCTTTCCCCAAGTTACATCATCGTAGCCTTACGGAAACTCCAGATAAATCGTACACAAGCCGTGAACACGGAGGCAGAAGAAAGCGGACAGACAGAAAGCAGACGGACAGCATTACAGACAGACAGACAGACAGACAGAAAAGTGATTACTAAGTATCTGCCGAAAAAAGTTCAGGCGAGACAAAAAAAGTGGCTAGTTTTGACAGAGTCCAGGATGACCTTGAACCTTGATATCGGGCGTAGCCATTTACTGGTACGGTTTGGAACTAGACAAAACTTCATACTTTTTAAATCCTTATGGAGTTTTTAACACAATTGACACTATTTCGCAAAGTAACCTAGTAATACATTCCCCCCACCCCTTATTTTTTGTAGCTTCCCCACATTTCCCCACATATGGGCCCAAAAATTCTCGTCAGCATCTTTATACTATAAAAAAACATCTTAAACAAAAAAAATACTAAACTTTAAAAAAGGACTAGGAGCTAGTACAAATCTCAATTCCCTGGCACAGTTCAGTAGCTTGTTCACCAAGTATTTAGAAAATACCCCCAGTGCATTTTGGTTGATACATCTAGCATCACACTAGGTCAGTTAATGTAAACGCATAAGGATCAACCAGCTGAACTGTCCTTGGTGGATGTGCATATGTAACTCATAGTGGAGGATTCTTATTTATGACCTACTAAAAACAATACTGATTTTTTTACGGAGTTTAATTCTTAATTTAATTTCAAGGAAATTGATGTGAATGAATTCAGTATTCGCCCCCCACATCCTTCAACATGTAGTTATTCCATTGAGGAGGACGGAATTAATAGGGTTTCGTGGCATAATACTCAATTCTTGCCGACATTGTTAGGGCCCTAGAAGGACATCTTCTCATCACAACAACAGGTCGTCTTACCCAACACAAGCCACAAGGTGGTCGTGATAGCGGCTACGTGAAGTTGAAACTAGTCGGGCCTGCTGTCTAGGTTTCATGGCTGTTTCTGCAGTAGTTCGTCCCACTCTCAATAGTGCAGTTCTTATTATCTGGGGCCAAAGGCGCATAGCAGGGACTGACGGCCAAGTGAGTTACGTTTCTCTTTCTCAAAATAGACCTCTGTGTTCGATCTCGTTCGGCCAGTCTAGCACCTGTCAAAAAGGTTGAAAAAGGTGAGATTTGTACCACTTTTTCACTTCTTGACATCTTTTCAAACATGTTGTAACCCTTTAACTCAAAATGTGGTGATGGTTTTGGTGATTAAATGCTTAACTGAGGGAGGAAAGCAGTATGAAAAATCCGAAGTAATGGGTCACCCACTTCTACGTTATGTGACACACAGTAAACTTGTACATTTTCTGTTTGCTTTGAGCAAAAAAATGCAGAAAAATGAAGAGCCTGAGAACAGCACTGTTAAAGAAATTTACATTACCAAACTTAGCACTGAACAAAATCAACTCAAAAAACGGGAAGGGTTCAAATGGACGCCAAGATTATCGTCTAGGCTATTCGAGTACACTCCGATTTTGTATTTCTGATGCATTATTCAATGGATTAAACATGGCCACACTTCACGCTAAGATACATGTGGCACATGTATGGGTCCAAGAATTAATGAGCTGGAAGTGGCAGTCTAGGTATCCACAACTTCATATTTTGGGGAACACTATCTATAATAACCATATATAAGGACGACAGTATATAAGTGGGGAACCGATATGATCGACGGTTGTATTGGTACCGATATCAGTCAGATTGGATCGGTATCACTGATCGGAAAATCTCCCCTTCTACCAATCGATTCGATGAACAGTGTACCACCGTGGCATTCAAGCCACAGACGATACAAAATTCTGGCATTGGAACGACCACAGTATAAAACATTAATTTAAACAGTTTCTCTATGACTATTCCACTTTATGTTCTATAATTCAATTTTCTAAGTGCACTATATATGGTGGTTATTACAAAGGATGAACTTTACAGGGTATATTTTTTCATGAAAATCTTGTCTGAATAGCAAGTGCCATAGAGGACGTCCTTACATCGTATAGAGTGTATATGATAGGGAAATTCCTTACACGTGGTCATTCAAAAAGTATATCGGTATTCGGATCGGGACGATCGTTTACAAAAATATTGGTATCGCCTTACACGATTAAAACGTAGATCGGACATCACTAATACAAAGGTTTACTGCTGTGGGGGTGGTGAACTCTTTTGAATATTATAGCTGGCTTTAATTAAGGGGTTTGACGTCGTTAGTGATCTACTCGAGAAAATTGTCCGAATTCACACATGGTATTTACAATGGTGATGATTAAGAATCTGAATAAAAATGGGGGTCACCGACTTTGTTTTGAGCTATGTAGCCCCAAAACAAAAAGTATGTTGTCACTTTTAAACCACGCAAGTCTATTGGGAAAAGTTCAAAAATTTGACGTTTGGACGCCTACCAAAATAAAAACTCTCGATAAAAATTTTTATGTTCTAAAGCTGTTGAGGTACCGATGGTCGTTCTTTACAATTTGAAATAAAAAAGGAGGGTCACCGACTTCTTTTTCCATAACACGCTGAAAACCACTGAATTGGACACTTTTTTCAAAGTGGGCGTTCTTGTTGGGCGGCAAGAAAAATCCGCGCCACTTTTGCATGCAGCAAAGCAGAAACGCAGGCGTGAGATGCACGATTTTAATTAACGCAAAACGACGCCACAGTTATTCGCGGTATATGCGAATGATACCTTCGCACCTCAAAACTAAAACTGCTTCCATTGTCCTGACTGGGGCTCTAAACAGAAGCTGAAGTGTAAAGCAGCTTGCGCGTAAAACACATCAACGTAAAACCCCTAATGTAAAGGTTGTTGAAAGAGCAATAGAGGGGCACACGAAATCAATATTCAAGTACTTGCCCGAGGCCAGTTCTGTAGTATGGTTGGGTATTGAATTACAACTGCAAACATTGTTTCTATTGAAATAATGGTTAAAGGTCGAAATCTACCATTTATCACCATTAGTCTTTATTTAGTTAAATCATGTGGGAATTCATGCAAGAAGTGCCAATGAAATAGCGCATTTGTCAGAAACCCCATCAACATACTATGCTAAGTCTTTGGTCAAAGAGCCACCGACTTCAGATAGATTAAGATTCGGAATGGAGCGCACATATATCAAATGGCAGCTATTGACACTTATGACCGTTTTGATTGGACAACAAAATGTAATCAATAAAATGCCTCCTACCTGATGAAGGATACAATTCCCAACACGGGTCCAAATGGTATTGATTGTGTGGGATGGTGCGCTTGATAGTATGTCAATTGAATAGTTGGAGCTGTGATGATCAGTTGTTCGGTACGATGAATGCGACAAAGTTTGCTGGAAAGTAATTCTTCTCCAGACGAGATCTGCTATCTGGGGGACATACAGCTCTACGGAGATCGGCGTAACTTCAGAAAACTTGATGCCCAAGTGAAGCCGGTGACGATGAGGGCTGTGAAAGCGATCACCTGAAATGATGGGGGGGGGGATGGTAGCGCCTAATGTGCCCCATTTCTGGAAGAACAGAACCCAAGTAACGATGGAAATTGTCACCTAATCGTTCCCGCAACCAATGTTGTTCTTGAATCACTCGGTGGATTTGTATTTCATCCGAGTCATCGCTATGAGAGACGGCTTGTCAGACAGTGAGTGGGGTACTCCTGCTTTTCCTTCTTGCAGACCAAGTAGTAGCAAGATAATGCCATGAAGAATAAAAGGAGGAAACCAATATAGGCCATGGTCATCGTAGAATA